>ML107561.1:3102-204443 GCA_003697995.1 Taxidea taxus jeffersonii | reverse complement strand
TTTTTTTTTTTTTTTTTGACAGACAGAGATCACAAGTAGGCAGAGAGGCAGACAGAGAGAAAAGGGGAAGCAGGCTATCTGCTGAGCAGAGAGCCCGATGCGGGGCTCGATCCCAGGACCCTGAGATCATGACATGAGCCAAAGGCAGAGGCTTAAGCCACTGAGCCACCCAGGTGGCCCTGGCAAGGATTTTTTTTAATTTGGATTAATAAATCTATCTCTGAAAGAACTGTCCATGGGAATCCATTCATTCTTTAACATCCTGAAACAAGGTCTCACTGGAGACACTGCCAATGTTGGAGTTTAGGCCTCTAGAGATGCCGTTTGAGCCTGGAGAAAAAATACAGATTATCATCAAGAGAAGACTGTTTGAAGAGACAGGGCACTGTGAACAGGAAGACAGAGCCTCTTCATCTTCTCAGGGAAATAAATCAAGGCCAGAGAAAGGAATTCTGTTCACCATGCTGCAGAGCAAAGGTTGACTGAGATAAGGGTGGCCCATCCATCAGGACTGCTGTCAAAATCCCCCCCTCACACACACTTTCTCTTGGCAGTCACAAAAATAAATGGCCCACGCCCATAGAAAAGAGTGTTCTAAATAAAAAGTGCCTATAGGCATGTTAGTTTGTGGGGAACAAAGGGTTGACCTTTTTCTTTTTTTTAAGATTTTTTTGTTGATTTTACAGAGAGAGAGTAGGGGGGGTGAAGAGGAGCAGAGGCAGAGAGAGAGAGAGAGAATTTTGATCAGACTTCCTGCTGAGCACAGAGCGTGACATGGGGCTTGACCCCAAGACCCTGAGATCATGACCCTGAGATCATGACCTGAGCCAAAATCAAGAGTTGGATGCTCCACTGAGTGAGTCATCTAGATGCCCCCAAAGGGTTGACCTTTTAAAGTATGCGTTAGACTATATTCTGGACCCATGGAGGGATCTATACCCTAAAAATACAGCATCTGCCCTCTTAAGTATCCCTTGGGTGATTCCGATTGCTTTACTCGACTTGGGCATTTAAAATCCTCCAGAACAGAGCTTTAAAACTTCAGAAAACCTAATATACCACAGTGCTTCCCACAGGACTTTAATTGGCCATGTTGCAAGTAAGGACCTTTGGTTAATAAGGAGCAAGACAGACACAGACAGACTGACACACCCATGCCACCTCCACTACCCCTAGGTTTCTCATAGAGAAACATAGCACAGGGAAGAGGGGATCCATAGGGCTGATACTCAGGAGTCAGCGCCAGGGTTCACATCCTGACCGCATTGCCTCCTCGATGTGTCTCTGAGCATGTTATTGAAACTCTCTAAACCTCAATTCTGCCGTCTGTAAAATGGCGGCAGAAATGTTCCACATCAACTAGTGTGCTCATGAGGATTAAATGTTACTATTCATATGAAGTCCTGAGACCCAGGGCTGGTGCTACATGCTAAATGTTAGTAACTGTTATCTGTTATTATCGTTATGAATTTTATTACTATATGACTTACCTCTTCCTTCCAGTAAACAATCATGGCACACCTCTGCCTGGCCCCAGTCCTTTGGTCTGAGGAAGGGTGTGTCCAACCAGTTCCTGAAAACGAGGTATCTTCAGGGTGTCCAGATGAGGTCACCTTCCCCAAAGTAAGACTTACTGGGGACTCAACCAAGGACGAATTCCTCAGGAGCTCCCTGGAGTGAGAAGGTAATTCTACAGCTGGGTGTCTTTCCCTGAAACTGTGAGGTGGCCCCTCAGTCAGGTTGTGCAGTGATGGCCTCAGGCCAGAGGAGATTTACAATGAAGCCACAAACTTCCCTCTGTGTCCCCTCACTGACATGGGACCCTTCCAAGGTCCTGGGAAATGCCTGCTAATTTTATATTAATTGTTTATTATTTTTATGAAGGAGGTCCCCCAGATTATTTAATCTTTAGACCTTACTGAACTGAATCCACTCTTACATGGGACTAGTTAAGGGAAGAGAACACATTTTTAAGGGGTCCTATAAATAGATTCAACACAACCCTTATAAAAGCCATTTCTAAGAAGTTGAGGTATTGTCTTTTTGGCCTAGGCTCTCCTAGGTTCTCCACTTTAGAGGGGTGCTATAAACCTATAATGATCAGATTTGCTTTCTCAAATGACCCACACTTGGTGGGAAGGGGCTTCTCAAGTTTTCTCTCAAGATAATTTTAATACACTGACAAACTGGTTGACCAGCACTAGACTGGATTGTGGGGGTCCTACCTCCTAGGATATGGTCTGTTTTCCCTTGAGAATCTGAATGGATGCTGTATACTTAGATTTTCCCCCTGCACCTGCCCCCCCAACTCAGGATTGTCACCTGCTGACAGCACAAACCAAGTCCCCCCTCCATTCCCCCCACCCCACCCAGCATTTCCCTCCAGAGAAGGAACTTCCTGCCCAAGATTACCCCTCCAGATGCATGCAAGGTTCTAGTGAATGAAGGCCCAGTCTCCAGGTTCAACTGCCTCCCAGTTCAACTCTCTCTCCTCTGTCCTGCTTTCCTCACTTCTTAACAAATACTGTTCCTGACTGCCTTCCCCCATAAACCTCCTGAATGCAAATCTCTGCCTCAGAGTCTGTTTCCTGGGGAACCTGACCCGTGACAGACCTTAACCGCTCTTGCCTCCCCCGCGCCCTCTCCAACATCCCTTATGTGGCATCTTAGAAGAGAAGCATGTCCAGCTCTCAGAGATACAATCAAGTTGGGACAGATAATGCCATAGATCTATGAAGTCAGCCATACAAATCCCTAGGTAAAACAGATTAAATGATAGAAATAAAAAGGATTATATGGAGATGGCTTTAAACTAAAGCAAAAAGCTTAGAGATTAAAGAAACACATGTTAGACTGGGTGAGATAGACAAGGTTCAAAATAAAAGATAAAAGACTAGAAGCTGAGATTTTTGAAAAGTAAAAAGAAATAAGAGATTAAGATTTCAAATGAGAAGCTAAAAACTCAGGATATGAAAAGCTCGAAACACACACAGATGAGACTTGCTGATTAGGAATCAAATTCAAGAACTAAAAGGTAAAAGAAAGGGAAAGAGAACTTAGGATGATTTAAAAATAAAAGCAGCTCCCCAAAAGGTTAAGCATAGATGTGCCATATGATCCAGCAATTCCACCTCCAGGCCCAGACCCAAAATTACAGAAAGCAGGGTCATGAGCACACACTCGTACACACACACACTCGTGCACAGCAGCAGTATTCACAATAGCTCCCAAATGGAAACAACACAAGTGTGGATAAATAAAATGTGATATGTGCATACAATGGGTTACTATTCAGCCTTAAAAAGAAAGGAGATTCAGACACATGCTACAACATGGATGAACCTTAAAGACATTATGCCCAAGTGAAATAAGCCAGTCACCGTAGGACATACCGTATGACTCCGATTATAGGAGGTACCCGGGGTAGTTAAATACACAGAGACAGAAAGCCAAATGGTTGAGCCAGAGGTTGGAGGGAGAGGCCATGGGGCACTGTCTAATGGTAGAGTTTCAGTTTGGAATGATTAAAAAAGAAGTTTTCGAGACGGACAGCGGGGAGGGTCGTACAATAATGTGAATATTGTACTTAATACCATTGAATTGTACACTTAAAAATTATTAAAACCTAAGGCTTGTGCATATTTTGCCACAATAAAAAATGTCTCCCCTTGGGGCACCTGGGCGGCTCCATTGTTAAGTGTCTGCCTTTTGCCCAGTTTATGATCTCAGGGTCCTAGGATCAAGCCTTACATCGGGCTCCCTGGTCAGTGGGGAGCCTGCTTCTCCCTCTCCCTCTGTCTACTCTTCCTCTCTCTCTCTGTCAAATAAAGTCTTGGGGGGAAAAAAAAGGAACTTTGGTGCCTTGGTAGCTCAGTTGTTTAAGCGACTGCCTTTGGCTCAGGTCATGATCCTGGATCGAGTCTCACATCGGGCTCCCTGCACAGCAGGGAGTCTGCTTCTCCCTCTGAACTTCCCCCTCTCATGCTCTCTCACTCATTCTCAAATAAATAAATAAAATCCTAAAAAGAGAAGTTAGAGTTATTAAAAAATTGTCTCCCCCCAAAAATAAAAGGAAAAAAGTCTATAAATTAGAGAAACATGTAGTTAGCCAAAAGGGAGCAAGAGGGCGATCCTGGCCAAGGGGGCAAGTGCTGGCTCAGAGCAGAGCTCCAGGAGAGAAGCAGGAGGAGCGCCCTTCACGGAGAAGGTGGGGTGTCAAGTAGTGTCCTTGCTCTCACCCCACATCAAACTCATGTTCCAGAGGGGAGTCTGGGTCTTCCAGCAACAGGGAACACGCAATCCCCTGGAAAATTCTCAGGCACTCCCCATAATCCACGTTGAGAAGAGGAAGTCTGCCTGAGAGTGGGGAGAAACTCCTCAGAACAGAAATGGGTAGGGGAGCATCCAAGCCAAGAAGGATACTTGGGACCCACTCATTCTGACCAGCACTTTGCAGGGCAGGGGCTATTTTAAGCCATGTCTGAAGGAAGCCTTTCACCTGGGTTGGAAGGGAAGTCTTGGCAGCTATCCCTGGGGTTTCCTGACAGCTGTCCCCTCTTTCCTGACATTCTTTCAACCCTGTAGTTCCAGAATGGAGACCCCATCTCACTGGGGGGCTAAAGCTATGAAAATACTCCCAAGGAGGAAGCTGCTTTTCCAGGCATAGAGGAAGAGGAAAGGCAAATACGACATGGAATGTACCTGCTTCTGCTCCCATATGAACAGCTGCCAAGACTTCCTACCCAGCTGCAGCCAATGCTGGTGTTTCTCCTCATCCCTCAAAATTCCAGATGTTCCAGGAAGGCACCCTAAAGTAATTCCATTTATGATGTCCCCCGAAGATTCAGTCACGTGTTTGTTCATTTGGCTATTCTTTCGTTCTACAAGTATCTGTTGCAGAAATGTTTCTTGAGTGCCCCATATGTGACACTGTGCTAAGGTTGTGGTAGAAATCTTTGTGGGATTGATTCTAGCACAAATCCTGCCATTTTAGAGGTGAAGCTAAAAGTCTAGAATTGCTTTATCCAATATGATAGCCCCCAGCCACATGTGACTGTTTCAGTTTAAATTAATTTAGACTAAAAAGTCATTTTCTGAGTTGTATGAGTCACATTTCAATTTGTCAACAGCTCATGACTATTGACCACTATATTGGACAGTGCGGATCTGGAACATTTCCAAAGATTCTGTTGGACCATGATGCTCTAGGGAGTTGGGAGAATTGTCATGGCTCACACAACTACTCAACAGTTCAAATCCAACTGTGAGCAGACATAATTTTCCACTTACATTTTTGCCAAAATAAAAATGAGACAGAATTATTCTAGTTCTAAACACCAAAATATTTGGAAGAAAACAGAACAAAACCAGAAGTGGCTCCATAAATACATTTTTTACAGGTATCCACATAACTGACTTCAGTTAGAGTAACATAACCAGGGTTATGACTAGATGTTTTCATTCATACAAGTCTTTAAAAACATGGAAAGCATGGGTTCAGTAACCAACAAGGGCTGCTGAGGGCCATGCTCCTGTTTTGGTTATGGAAGCCCTGTTCTGACCAGGATAGAAGCAGACCACGCAGACCCATTCCTGACAGAGCCAGGCAGATCCACAGGCCACTAGGTCATCAAGGAGAGCTTCTGTGGAGGGTAGTGGTTGGCAACAGAGGTCTGAGTCCTGCCTCCAGCATCTGGACAAGTTTCTTAATTTCTCTGAGAATGAGAATCCTTATCTCTGAAATAAGTGTGATACTACCAACCTGGCAAGGCCATTTTGAAGATTGAATGGGATGATTTATGTGCAAGTGCCTCAAACACTTTAAAGCATTAATCAGATATCTTGTTATAATGCCACTCTTATCACCTTGGGGCTGGGCATTCTTATTGTTGCATAATTAAACCCTATCACACCATTTCTCAGACTTGTGGGTGAGGTTTCCACCTGGGCAGAGAGTCTGACACATGGCCCTGACAACAGAAGTAGAAATGCCCCATCTTGTATTATTATTAGTGTTGTTATTTCTGAGCATCAAAAGCAACAGTATTAGCAAACAAAAGAATCCATCAGCTGAAACTACTTCCAAAGGCCAGATGACTTTAGCTTACCACCGCTCTCTCTGACTAACCTTCTGAGCCAGCGGGGGAAGGATTGGATTATCTTTTTCCTTATGATGGCTACTGATTTTTTCCTACAGTTGGAAGCCAAGCTGAGAGCTGGTTATGCTAACTGGCCTGTCTTCCTGAAGGAAGATTCTTTGAGTCTGAGATGGGGCCATGCCATCAGACATGAACAGAAATAAGTACCCTAGTAACGAGTGCCTGTAACTCCATGCGATGCAGTATTATGATGGGCATGAAAGGATGTGTTCGAGAACAAAATGGGAGTGTGGCCCCACATTTTTCATGCAGAGGAAAGCTTTTATTGTCTGTCCCCTTTGGAGTCTGTACTATTTCAAGAATATTCACTATCCTAACAATCACCACTCCTATGTATTGAGCACTTACAGTGTGCACTTCAAGTACATAATCTCATTTAATTTTATAGAAAAACCCAAAGAGACAGGAACCATCATTATTCTCATTTTTACAGATTAACAAGCTGAGTCTTTGAAATCATGGTCTTCCTTCAAAAGTGCATTGATTAGGCACTTGTACATTTGCTCAATTAAAAAAGAGAAGGACCATCAGTACCCCAATGTTCATAGCAGCAATGGCCGCAGTCACCAAACTGTGGAAAGAGCCAAGATATCCTTCAACGGACAAATGGATAAGGAAGATGTGGTCTATATATACAAAGGAGTATTAAGCCTACATCAGAAAGGATGAATACCCTACTTTTGTATCAACATGGATGGGTCTGGAAGAGATTATGCTGAGTGAAATCTGTAAAGCAGAGAGAGTTAATTATCATATGGTTTCACTTACTTGTGGAGCATAAGGAATAACACGGAGGACATGGGAAGATGGAGAGGAGAAGTGAGTTGGGGGAAATCGGAGGGGGAGATGAACCACGAGAGACTGTGGACTCTGAGAAACAAAATGAGGGTTTTGGAGGGGAGGGGGTGGGGGTTTGGGTGAGCCTGGTGGTGGTTATTGTGGAGGGCACGTATTGCATGGAGCATTGGGTGTGGTGCATAAACAATGAATCTTGGAACACTGAAAAATAAAATAAAATAGAATAAAATTTTTTAAAAAAGAACAAAACTGAAGATGTGCTACTTCTAACAAAACTGATCATCTCAAAATATCCAGTGTTACCAGTCCATACAATTCTAGTCAAGGCAGAAACACCTGAAGTTGTGATTAGATTACAGATCCTTATGGTAGGCAAACATACATTTTCAATCAAGCTTTTGGAAACAATGAAAAGCTCCTGCAAGATCATCTAGAGGTCTGTGTTTGATGGGTCAGGGCCCACTGGAACCCTAACAAGATGACTGATCTGACCAAAATTCATCATCAGAATCCCCTTGTATCATTATGAAAGGCTGCAGAATGCTTAAAATATTTTTTTCCCAGGTTGAAAGCAAATCTGTTAAATCTTCAGACTGAATTATATTAGACAATGCTTATTCTCCCTTCTCTAAGGTTAGTTAGAGCTCACTGAAGGCAAGTATTAGCATCAACAAGAAAAATTACAGGGCTCTGTCTTGGTACGTTGTCCTCTGCTCTGTTTACCCTGAGTAATTCCATGCCATCTTCAGGCTTTGAATTCCATCTATGGGCTGATGGCTCCCAAAGACATCTCTCTCTCCAGGCCTGATATCTTCCCTGGGCTGTAGATGGCTTGGACCCTACCTAGCATGTATCTCAAGTTAACGAGTCCAAACAGAGCTCTTGATCTTGTCCTGGCCCCCGATCTGCTCCTTGTCTTCTTCTCTACTTCAGCAAATGGTGGCATCCTCCAACAAGAAGCTCAAGTCAAGAGGCACCTGGGTGGCTCAGTGGGTTAAGCCTCTGTCTTTGGCTCGGGTCATGGTCTCAGGTCCTGGGATCGAGCCCCACATCGGGCTCTCTGATCAGCAGGGAGCCTGCTTCCCTTCCTCTCTCTCTGCCTACTTGTGATCTCTGTCTGTCAAATAAATAAATACAATCTTAAAAAAAAAGTCAACACCTCATCATGCCTGAGTCTACCCCTTCTCTGTCACGTCCAATCCCATCTCCTCTATTTCCAAAATCCATCCCACAAAACTGTTCTCTCTCCCACCTTCCCTCCTCATGTTCCAAACCAGGCCAGCACCCTTTCCCTGGACAGCCCTGAGAGCCTCCTCTTGTCTATACTTCCTCTCCAGAGCATGTCAAATCAATGGGCAACAGATGGCCACTTGGTTTTTGCCTTCAAATTAAAAATGGGAGGAAGTGAACAGAAAGGACAGAAGGAAGGGTCTAAAGTAGTCTTAAATATAAAAATAATTTCTTGTCAAAATAGTGAATTCTTGTGTGTGTTGGGGGGGTGGTATTGACTGGGAAGAAGTATGAGGGAAGTTTCTGGGCTGCTAGAAGTGTTCTATATCTTGATCTGGGTGGTGTTGTGTGGGTGCACACATACGTGCATATGTTATACCTCAGTTTTTAAAAGTTAAAAAAAAGAAAGAAAGAAAAAGGAAAGAACTTCTTGCCAAGATTCTAAAGACAGTTTGGCAGCACATAAAGGGATGTTGTGGAATCTAGTTTCCTGGCTTTCTTTCAGAATGGGATGGAGTCCTAGCTGCCCGGGGGTGTTCGGTGTCTACAATTAAAAAGATGTAATCAGAAATCCCATTTGTTCCACTTAATTCTATCCTTGGCCCTGTGCTAGGTGCACCATGATAAATATTTAATGTGTCACTTAACATTTCGTCACAGAAGATGTATTTAAGGACGTGATAAATAATTAACAGTCTGAGTGGAGAGTTGTTTGGGAGTGTCGAGCCTGGGCCATCCTCACTGTGAAACCAAGTTACCATGAGGGTCGAAAAATGTCTGCTTGTCAGGCCTTTCCTGGATATACCTAAATGCTACCGTATCCTTGTCCTCAGACACAAGCCAGCCCCAAACAAACTAGGTTCTGGTGAGAAAAGAATGTCTCAGAAATGTGCATTTATAGGGATGCCTGGGTGGGTCAGTCGGTTAAGTGGCTGCCTTCGTTCCAGTCATGATCCCAGCTTCCTGGGATTGAGTCCCGCTTCTGGATACCTGCTCCTCGGGGTGCCTGCTTCTCCCTCTGCTTGCCTCTTGCTCTGCCTGCTGCTCCCTCGGTTGTGCTCTCTCTCTGGCAAATAAGTACATAAAATCTTAAATAAAAAAAAAAAAAAAGAAATGCATATCTATAGAGAAACCCAGAGACATAGTCCATGCCACCCTGAAGACGCCAAGTTGACTAATGGTTTTACCTCTCTGTGCCTATTGGCCAACGATGGGACAAACTGACCAACCATTTTTTTGTAGCTGAGTAGATGTGACTGTGATCAAAGTCTATCATCAATAGTGGTAGGTGCTGTGCTTGCTGGTTTGGGTGGAGTGGGTGTGCAGGAGATGGGGCATGAAGACACCAGTGAAGGCAGGCACTCCCCAGTTCGAGGCCCTTGCTGAAGGCCCTGCTTCCCAGGTGTGTGACTTCGGGCAACTTTCTGAATCTCTCTGTGCCTAAAATAACCACAGGCAACAGAACCAATCTCATGGGACTATCATAATGATTTTGGAGGTTAATACATATAATTAAAACAGTCCTGGCATATGACATGATTTTTACAGACCTGGAAACTATGAGATCCATAAAAAGTTAAATAATCTTCATGTAGGAATAGGTCACAGTCTCTCAAATCCATCTGACCCCAAGCCTTTGTTCTTAACCACTACACTCTGCTCCCTCCCTGAAGGCATTGATTCCTGATAGAGGCCTGTTGGGCATCTGGAAGAAGGGGCAGGCTGACCCCGTGGGGAAGGGAGGGAGGCCTCCTGACACTCATCATTGTCCATCATGCGATTCAGGTTTGAGGGCATGTGAATGTTATCTGGAGACCTGAATCCTGATCCTGGCTCTGTCACCTCCCAGCTGTGTAACCTTGAGCCGATCGCTCAGCTCCTGGTCTCAGTCTCCATCCCTGTGCAGTGGGAAGTTGTCCCCACTTGATCATGCCCTAACCTTGACATTCCAGGGTCCAGACTGCCCACTGCAGGTGCTCTGGTCCAGGAGGTGGCTATGCTGGGAATGCAAGAGGATGAGGGCTTCTGCTATGTGGGTATGTTTGAAGGCATCCCAAATGACAAATGTGCCTGAGTAAATTTCTCCTGTCCTCGCCAACATTGATTTTTCCAAGTGTCAGATCGATGCGTTGCTGAGACAGAGAAGGGAAGAGTACACAGTGTTCTTCCCCGAGACCACAGAGGGCAGACCCTTGCAGAGCAGTCTGCCTCAGTAGCCTGCCTTTGTAACTCTCCCTGGGGACCATAGGCATGGTGCTGACACCACTCTCTGGAGGGCCTTCAGGGTTAGTGGGGAGCAGTGTGGACAGAAGAATTAGAAAGCACCATTCTCTCTGGCTTGGAGTTCAGGGAGGCATGCCACCTGACTTCCAGTCACAGCTTCACTAATTCCTGCCTCTGGAACCCCAAGTCAGTCCCTCTCAGGGCCTCAGCTTCCTAATGTATCAAAGAAGACAATAATTATCTGTGGCTAGCCTGGAGTAGTAGAAGGTACCTGGAAGCTCCTTGCACATTGTCAATTTCAGGAGGCAGGAGGTGGGTGTGGTCTTCCTTTCCATGGGAAGGTCTCAGAGCTCGACAGAGACCAGTTACAAATCTCTCCAGCCTTTGGGATGGAGACTAAAAGCATCAGTTTCTCAGGTGGCAGGAGTATCTAACAGCATAGCCTTGACGTTCTACTTAACATCCAAACCAGGGTCTGGTTGAGGAGCGTGTAAAGCTGTACTAAAGACTGAACCCAGCAGAAGAGACAGTGGGATAAAGGCCAGAGCACTGCACTTGGCGTTGGCTGGGTGAAGATAAGCTGATGGTCCAGAGGGAAGGCAGATTGGCTGGAGGAGGGCAGTGTATGGTGGAGGGCGTGCGGGTGCTATGGGCACATAGAACAGGAATGTCTGACCCAGGCAAGGTGGTGGTGTGCCAAGAGCAAGAGGTTCTTCCTGGAGAAGATGTCAAAGCTGACACCTGAGGAGTCAATAGGGGTAAGAGGGAAAATAGATGTTTTAAGAAAAGGAAATCGAAGCTGTTGCCATTGCATGTATCTAGGACACAAAAGAATGGCTGCCTCAGGGGCGCCTGGGTGGCTCAGTTGCTTAAGCCTCTGACTCTTGACCTTGGCTCAGGTCATGACCATGGGCTCATGAGATTGAGCCTTGCATGGGGCTCCAGGCTGGGTGTGGAGCCTGCTCAAGATTCTTGCTCCCTCTCTCTCCTTCCCTCTGCACTGCCCCCCCCCCCCCCCCCCCCCTCCCCCGCCTTTAAAAAAAAAAAAAAAAAAGCCTGCATCAGGGAAGAAAAGTAGTTGGGAATGGCTGGAATGTAGAACCGTGTGGAATCCTATGATGAGGGGCGCGGGGGAAGTAGAGAGAAGGGAGCGGCACCAAGAGAAGCAAGGGAGCAGAACAGAACTTTCTTCTGACTTCCAATATAAGAACACTGTAAACTCCATGGCAATCAGAGAGGGCAGTTCACTTATCATGTCAGGGAAAAAATGACCCAGAAGCATGTCTGGGATGAAGTGGGTGTGAATGGGGCTGAAACACTTCTCTCTAGACCATCTGCCAGAAATTTCACGAGACATTGCAGAAGGTGATTACCACAAGAGGAGCTGCTTAGCAGGTGAATAATACTAAATAGGAGGTATTTGCATAGCAGTCAACAATATTCCAGATGTGCCACGTTTTCTGTATCAGAAGAAACTAATTATACTCCAGAGACAGGAAGTGTGTGTGTGCGCGCGCGCGCGCGAGAGAGAGCGCGCACACGCATACCTTCGCGACAAAAGCACAAAATCAGCCTAATCTGACATTTCACGCTCTTGCCGTGACCTTGGCAGCTAACCTTTATTCAGCCAACTAAGATTCTTCATTCTTCACTCATACCTTCCTTGGGCTTGAGCAGGAATTATTTAGAAATGGGACAAATGCCAGATAAAAAAACAAAACGAAACAAAACACTCCCCTCCCCAGCAGTACTGCCCTTTAGGAGGAACTGTCCTCTTGAAACGTGAGAAAGGAAAACCCAGAGCAGCTTAGCAATTCCCCCCTGGAAGAAAGCAGCGAGGCAAGGGGAAGCTGCGGCTGGAACCCCGTTCCCTGCTTCCTGACCCAAGACTTGCTGCCCTGTGCCTGCCTGGGGTGATGCTTGCCTTAAACCAATATCCCCGAGGTGATGCGGAGACAGAAAGTTCTGTCACATGTGGGACCACCCTGGACCTTTTCTCCGCCGCCATGGGTAACTCCATCTATTAAATGCCTGCAGAGGCGCTGGGGTACAAAGACTTCTGTCGCCTTCCACCCCAATCCCCTTTCTGATCTTTGTTTTCAGGATCAGCACGACCTAAAAGGTCAAGTGCGGAGGATCAGGGACATGGGGGCGCTGTTTTAGGAATTATGCCACTTTATGCCGGCTAACAAGAGTCTGCCCAAATGTACTACCACGAAATCTGCTCAGATGAGGGCCCTCAACTAGAGTGAAGTCTCAGGGGTTTCTGATGAGAGACTGCAGTGCAACACAGAAGCGCAAACTATCCCTCATGTTGATTGACCTTCTATGCCCTTCAGGCACGTTATCCAGAGGGGCGCAGGAAGGAGAGTCCCTGGCCCGAGGGGCCTATGCAGGTGCAATGTCTGTAATCATAGAGCGATTTCCAAGATTCTGGGCCAAACCTCAGGGAAACCGAATTGGGAAGAGCTGCAACCAGTCATTGTGGAGGTTTCCTCCTCTCAGGCTTGGGCGGGGGATAGGTGGGCGGCGGCGGGCCATCAGTTGCGGACTTTAGCTATCCTGTGGTGGCACTCTGCCCTCTAGTGGTGAATTTGTGGAAATGATCCCGTCTCCTTGGCAGCCTCATTCCCAGAGCATCCTTGACTTGAGCCCCAAACCTGAGCTGGGTTGTCTTGAAAGACTCCAGAAAAGGGCCCTGTTCCCACTGGCTGCCTGCAGACAGGCAAGACAGAAGGAGCATGCAAGGTATGGTGAGGAAAAAGTAGAAAAAAAGAAGTTGTCTCCCTAACACCTATAGTGCCACAGAGGGACAGTGAATGTTCCTAGCCAATGGTGTTCATATGGCTTTTTTTCTACCTCCCCTTCTTTCCCTTGGCCCTTGAATTTCTCCTGCCTCCTTGCTAAGACAGTGTCAGAGAAAGCTATTGGTGGATTGGAAGGACATGATCACTAGTCACACTTGAGGGAGGAATGCTCCAGGTTGATCAGGTAGATTTCATGCTATGTTGACCCTCTGTATAGTGAATACAAACCATAACAGCAAATTCTTCCACAGTGCTGACTTGCTCTATGCCAGGCAATTTTTTCTAGGCTAACTGTCCTGTGTTTACACATTTAATACCCACGGCACCTTATAAGGTAGGTGGGACTTTACTCCCATGTTACAGATGAGGACACAGGCTCAGAGAATTTAAATAATCTGTCAGGTGGAAACAGCAGAGCTGGGGTTCAACCTAGACCATCTCTTAATTCCTCTGCTATCTGGCTTCCATTACTTATCATAACTCAAAATAGGAGGTCAGTGGAGGCAGAGAGCCTGGATAACTCAGAAGGAATCAGAGTTAACAGCTGGAACCATCTGAGGGAACAGCAGGATTCCTGGATCCCAACAAGGGAAAAAGTCAAGCTGGGTGGTCTTTCTGAAACAGAAGCTGCAACGAAGGGTTATCTGAGCTGGACTTCCGTGAGGGTCTGTCTCCCAATGAGACTGGAATCAATGGCTTCCACAAGAAGAATAAAGGGTTGACAAATTCTAACTTGGAAACTGTTATGCTCCTGGAGCTGCTGGGTGGCTCAGTTGGTTGAGCATCTGACTCTTGATTTTGGCTCAGGTCATGATCTTCTTGGTCATGGGATCAGGCACTGCTCAGTGGAGAGACTGCTTGAGATTCTCTCTCTCCCTCTGCTCCTCCTCCTGATCTCGCTCTCAAGATGTGTAAACAAAACCTTAAAAATAAATAAATACAACAACAAGACAGAAGAAAGAGAAATTAAGGAGTCAATCCCAATTACAATTGCACCCAAAACCATAAGATACCTAGGAATAAACCTAACCAAAGAGGCAAAGAATCTATACTCAGAAAACTATAAAGTACTCATGAAAGAAATTGAGGAAGACACAAAGAAATGGAAAAATGTCCCATGCTCATGGATTGGAAGAATAAATATTGTGAAATATTTGTTACCTAAAGCTATCTACACATTTAATGCAATGCCTATCAAAATCCCATCCATTTTTTTCAAAGAAATGGAACAAATAATCCTAAAATTTATATGGAACCAGAAAAGACCTCGAATAGCCAAAGGAATATTGAAAAAGAAAGCCAAAGTTGGTGGCATCACAATTCTGGACTTCAAGCTCTATTACAAAGCTGTCATCATCAAGACCGTATGGTACTGGCACAAAAATAGACACATAGATCAATGGAACAGAATAGAGATCCCAGAAATAGACCCTCAACTCTATGGTCAACTAATCTTTGACAAAGCAGGAAATAGTGTCCAATGGAAATGTTCAACAAAGCAGGAAAGAATGTCCAATGGAAAAAAGATAGCCTCTTCAACAAATGGTGTTGGGAAAACTGGACCACATGCAGAAAAATGAAATTGGACCATTTCCTTACACCACACACGAAAATAGACTCAAAATGGTTGAAGGACCTCAATGTGAGAAAGGAATCCATCAAAATCCTTGAGGAGAACACAGGCAGCAACCTCTTCGACCTCAGCTGCAGCATCTTCTTCCTAGGAACAACACCAAAGGCAAGGGAAGCAAGGGCAAAAATGAACTATGGGGACTTCACCAAGATCAAAAGTTTTTGCACAGCAAAGGAAACAGTTAACAAAACCAAAAGACAATTGACAGAATAGGAGAAGATATTTGCAAATGACATATCAGATAAAGGGCTGGTATCCAAAATCTATAGAGCTTAGCAAGCTCAACACCCAAAGAACAAATAATCCAATCAAGAAATGGGCAGAGGACATGAACAGACATTTCTGCAAAGAAGACATCCAGATGGCCAACAGACACATGAAAAAGTGCTCCACATCACTCTGCATCAGGGAAATACAAATCAAAACCAATATAAATACAAATACCAATGAGACCACCTCACACCAGTCAGAATGGCTAAAATGAACTAGTCAGGAAATGACAGATGCTGGCGAGGATGCAGAGAAAGGGGAACCCTCCTACACTGTTGGGCATGTACACTGGTGCAACCACTCTGGAAAACAGCATGGAGGTTCCTCAAAAAGTTGAAAATAGAGCTACCTTTGACCCAGCAATTGCACTACTGGGTATTTACCCTAAAGATACCAACGTAGTGATCCAAAGGGGCACGTGCACCTGAATGTTTATAGCAGCAATGTCCACATTAGTCAAACTATGGAAAGAACCTAGATGTCCATCGATAGATGAATGGATAAAGAAGATGTGGTATATATATACAATGTAATACTATGCAGCCATCAAAAGAAATGAAATCTTGCCATTTGCGATGATGTGGATGGAACTAGAGGGTATTATGCATAGCGAAATAAGTCAATCAGAGAAAGACAACTATCATATGATCTCCCTGATATGAGAAGTGGAGATGCACCGGGGAGGGGAGTTGGGGGGTAGGAAAAGAATAAATGAAACAAGATGGGATCAGGAGGGAGACAAACCAAAAGAGACTCTTAATGTCATAAAACAAACTGAGGGTTACAGGGGGAAGGGGGGTAGGGAGAGCGTGGTGGGGTTATGGACATTGAGGAGGGTATGTGCTATCGTGAGGGCTTTGAAGTGTGTAAACCTGGTGATTCACAGACCTGTACCCCTGGGGCTAATAATACATTATATGTTTATAAAAAAATTAAAAATTTAATTAAAAAAATAAATAAAAAATAAATGCTTACAATATGCCTGGTAGTCTTCTAAGGACTTTACAGGGATGATCTCATGTAACATTTGCTAGAGCTTGTGCAGTATCACCATTATCATTACCCTTTTCATTTCACAGGTAAGGAAACCGGGGTACTAAAGGTTAAATAACTTTCCTACGGTTGGTCACCCAGTTGAAGTGAAGCTTTTAACCCATGTAATGGGTCTCCAGTATCTGGTCCCCTAACCACCATGCCTGCTGTCTTTCTGGGTCAGAAGGAAGAGAGACATTAAGATAATAGGCTGCTCACTCTGGACCAGTTCTTCCCAGTCTGGTGAGGAATGGTGATGTGATTCAGGGATTTAAAGTACATTTTCTGGGGAGAAAGACAACAACAGCAGGTAAGTTTATATGTAGGCGAGCTGTTGACCTGAGTGCTTTTATTTATTTATTTATTTATTTTTAAAGATTTTTATTCATTTATTTGACAGACAGAGATCACAAGTAGGCAGAGAGGCAGGCAGAGAGAGGAGGAAGCAGGCTCCCCACTGAGCAGAGAGCCCCATGTGGGTCTCGATTCCAGAACCCTGGGATCATGACCTGAGCCGAAGGCAGAGGCTTTAACCCACTGAGCCATCGAGGCACCCCGACCTGAGTGCTTTTAAACCTAAGAGCTTCTTCATGTGGTTAGCACTACTATCATTGCCATTTTGCAGAGGAAACTGAGGCATAGAGAGGTTAAGTAACTTGCCCAAGGTCACCCAGCCAATAGGTGGTAGAACCAGAATTTGAATCCAGGTGGTCTGGCTCTCAGCTCTAGGCTCCTAACCACCGTGCTGTGCTGCCTGGAGGCCTGAATATCCTGCAGATATCTAGACCTCTTACTCAAGAGAAGTTAAGCCATTACTGCTTTTCTCGCCATATGAAAACTTGGGTTTTCCTAAGTATACGTAGAAGATGAAAGAGAAGAAAACCCAAGGATACAGATTAAGGAGTTTTACTATTGGCTAATTATTCCATTGCACAAAAAGTTCACCTGTGGGAAGGAAAGGACAGGTTGTTGTTGCCTGGGCAGCCTCCTGACTGTTCTCTGTCCCTTTATGTCTGAGCATGACCTACAACTCCTAATGCCGGGCCAATCTCATGGCCAGAACACAATGTCTCATAGAATCAGATTCTCAAGAGCAAAACCAAACGTGAAGGTCAACTATGTACATGTGCTCTTATTCCCCCAAATAATTTAGGGTGGCTTAGTTATCATTCTAGACCCATCTGGTAAAATGTTATCTGTCTGTCTTCACCTTCTCCAAACTTGTCCTTTCTTCCACCCTCTCCCAGAAACCTCTTTGCTCTCTCATTGCTTCCAGACTAGACCCTACTGGTGAAGATAGGAAATTATTTGGCCCCTTTCCCATTTGTTAAAGTCTCATTTTCTTTCTTTTTATCAGTTTCCCTTAAACTTGATCTCTTTCATCCAGGGCAAACAAATTGAACTCCTGGGTGTAACTTTGAGAATATAGCTTATCTAATTAGCAGCTCCTTGTGAAGGAAATGAAAAGACAAGAGGAAAAAAAGAACTATTGATGCAAATGTAAAATAAAGTGGAATTCCAAACAGTAAAGCCATTTAGGGGAAAATTTTTATTTTATTTTTTATTTTATATATTATTTTATTTATTTTATTTTATTATATGGAGAGAGAGAGATAGCATGAGCAGAAGGAGGGGCAAAGGGAGAGAGAGAATCTGAAGTGGATGGTCTGTGACCAGCATGGAGCCCAATGCAGGGCTGGATCTCACCACCCTGAGATCATGACCTGAGCCAAAATCAAGATTTGGACAGTCAACCGACTGAGCCACCCAGGCACCCTAGGAAAAATTTTTTAAATAGAAGCTGAGGACCAAAACCCTTAAAATATTTCCAAACCCACTATTTTATCTAGTTACGGGGACTTGCATTAGCAGTTTAAATATGAACCATTCTGTTCCTTTTCCTGGTAGAAAATTAACTAATGACTAAACAACAAAAAAAAAGGATCTTCCTTTGTGCATATGCCAAAGGAGATATTTTTTGTGACAGCCTACTTAAGAAATGAGTGTTATATGCCCTATAAAATGTAACCTAAAAGCTGCTTTTGCATGCTGTTCAATAATTGGGAGCCCTTGGATAATATTCAAATGGGTATCTCCGATTTCTGAAGATACAAATTGGTTCCAACATTTTATAAGGAAAATTTTCAAACATACAGAAAAGTTGAAATAATTTCTACAGTGAATATCTGTATATCTACCACCTAGATTGTTTTTAAAAATTTTTATTCACTTATTTGATACAGAGACAGCACAAGCAGGGGGGGCAGCCGAGGGAGAGGGAGAAGCAGGCTCCTTGCTGAGCAGGGAGCCTGATGTAGGGCTCGATCTCAGGACCCCAAGATCATGACCTGAGCTAAAGGCAGATGCTTAACCGACTGAGCCATCCAGACACCCCTATTATCTAGATTCTATCAGTAACAATATTTGCTTTATCACACGACTATTCATCTATTTATTTATCAATCTTTCTTATTCTTTATGCATTTCATGGTAAATTGCAGACAACTATAGATAGATCTGACAGAAATATAATACAGATTACCTTCTTTTAGAAAAGTGTCAAAAATTTCCCTATAACCAACTGAATATTCTTGTAGGTACATTATCTTATTAATTATGTGTTTGAATAATTACTGTTATTCAGTACACAAGATGTTCCTACTTTTTCTGTGAAATGGAAGCAAGCCTATCTGCCAAGAGATAAGAAATAGTTATGATGTTTGGGGGCTAAGGAGAGAAGTAAATATTTTGAATAGCCACCGAAAATATTAGTCAAAGTTGACTTCTGGTGGTTAAGAGAATTGCCAAGCAGTGCAGTGGAGAACTGACACCATATTTTTGAAGTGGCACCAATCTGCATGTTTGTGTTATGTTCTCCATCAGTCCAAATGGGAGTAGAAGGGCCAGATGGCTGGACTGATCCATGTTGGGCAGATGTCAAAAAAGACTATGAGACAAGAGTCTTGAGGATGCTAAAGAGAGAGGGTTCATAGTGATACAGCAGGTATCTCAGCTGGAAACGGGTGAAAGTAAAATTGGCAGGGCACTGCTAAACCTTGAGGACAAGTGCAAAGGCACAGAGATCAGACATCGTGATCAGCCCATAGGTGAGATGATGGTAAGAGGGAGAGCAGTAGGCATTCATTAGGCTTTAGCTATCATTCATCCTTTCAGAGATGGAGCATGATGAAGAATAAGATGCGGTCAGGAATGCAGTGGCCAAAGGAAAAAGAAGGGCAAGAAATTAGGATGTTTTGATGTTGAAGTTTTCATAAAATGATAAAAGTTAAAATTATGTTGATGAGTCACATGCCAGAGCTGTGTATGTGGGATAGACCTATTTGTGACTGGGGCAGTAGGAGGAGGGGCTCCTGGAGGAATTCTAGGAAGATTTTCCTCCCTGATGAGGTATGTGGCCAGAACTTCCCTCTCCATTTCTGCTCTTGTGTGTAGCTGCTCACGGGATTTGTTTTATCCCGTGTGTGCAGCAGTCTTGCAATTGGGGAGAAAGATCCAAAGACTTGCTGAGAAGGCATCTCAAAACTCTGACGGGGCCAAGCCACTGAAGAAACCCTACAACCACCTACCTCTACTCTAAAGGGATAATGCCCATAATCATCCAGAACCTTCCCACCTCATGCTTACGGAACAGTGAGGGAAGGTTGGTACAAAGAGCACAGATTGTGTGTGGGGGGGGGTGATCTTTTCCAGACTTTTCTACCCCCCCCCAACCTGGAATACCTTGGTCCAGGAAGAGAGCTGAGTTGCCACCTTTTAACAATTGATTATCTCAGAATACACTGGTAAACTAGATGGGTTTGGAATTAGATATTTAATCATAATGAGTTCCATGAATCATTGTTCAAAAGTTTCATGTTTTTCTCTTTGTTTAAATTGACCTGAAAGCCTGAGGGACTTCATTAAAAGTCAAGACTGTTAAACATCAAGGGAATGTAGATTTGTTTTGACTTAATCTGCTTTTAATGAAAAAAAAATGTGGCCCAACGATTATGTATATGTAATTAAGATTTAGGAATCAACTCCCCTCTGACACACTTCTGGAGTTATTAAATGTAATCTTTTATGGGCAGGTTCTTAAAATCACAGAACTCTGTGTCCCCAAGGGACTGTGAATGGTGGAACAGTTCCAGTTAAGGACTTTCCTTCTTTGAAGAGACAGTGTGTTACTCTCATTTTGAACGGACACCCTCAGGAAGTATAAAACATAGACATGTGGCAGAAATCCTGGTGACTGCTCTCTCTGATATTGATGCTGGATGGCAATGAGGATACTATATCACAGGTCTCAGGGTTGATCTCCAGCTTTCTAGCATGTGCTTCCCTCACTACAGCCAAGAGCTTAGTTGATGGCTAGCCTAGAATGGGGCTAAACAGGTTTTTGTTTAGATCTCTGATGCTCTTGGTCAAATTGGCCCAATATCAGACTGGAGCTGCTGCAAGTAGAGCTGTTCCGCGAAGTTTTCCCTGACCCACCCCATCTGTTTCATTTTCTAGAACAATCCACGATCCGTCTCTTCTCTAATGTAGGTAGACAATAACTACATTTTCATCTTATTTATTTTGTTTCCCTTGCTTCAGGAAACATACCTAGAAAGAAGCTGCTATAGCCCATATAAAGAGATTACTGCCAATCTTCTCCTTTAGGATTTTGGTCCTAAAGGAGACACTGAGGTCTTTCACCCATTTTGACTTTATTTTTGTATGTGGTTTAAGAAAGTGCCCAGTTTCATTCTTTTGCATGTTGTTGTCCAGTTTCCCAACAGCATTTGTTGAAGAGACTGTCATTTTCCCACTGAATATTCTTTCCTGCTCTGTCAAAGATTAATTGGCCATACAGTAGTGGGTTCATTTCTGAGTTTTCTATTCTGTTCTATCATCTATGTGTCTGCTTTTGTTCCAGTACCATACTGTCTTGATCAGTATAGCTTTGTAATATAACTTGAAGTCTGGAATTGTGATGCCTTGAGCTTTGCTTTTCTTTTTCAAGGTTGCTTTGGGTATTCAGGGTCTTTTGGGGTTCTATACAAATTTTAGGAGTGTTTGTTCTAGCGCTGCAAAAAATGCTGTTGGTAGGATCACTTTTGCTGAATCCCAAAGGTTTTGGGTGGTTGTGTTTCCATTTTCATTTGTTTTCATGTAATTTTTAATTTCCTGGTTGACCCATTCATTGTTTGGTAGCACGCTGTGTAACCTCCATGTATTTGTGGTGTTTCCAAATGTTTTCTTGTGGTTGACTTCAAATTTCATTGTACTATGGTCAGAAAATATGCATGGTATGATCTCAGTCTTTTTGTATTTGTTGAGCCCTGGTCTAGTATGTGATCTATTTTGAAGAATGTCTCATGTGCAAAAGAATGTGTATTTTGCTGCTCTAGGATGGAATGTTCTGAATGAACCTGTTAGCCCATCTGGTCCAGTGTGTCATTCGAAGCCATTGTTTCCTTGTTTTTCTGTTTAGATGGTTTGTCCATGCATGTGAGTATGTTGTTAAAGTCCTCTACTATCATTGTATTATTATCAACAGTTACTATATGTTTGTTATTAATTATTTTAGGAATTTGGGTGCTCCCACTTTGGGTGCACAAATATGTATACTTGTTAGATATTCTTGTTAGATAATCCTGTTTATTATGATATAGCACCTTTCTTCATTTCGTTGCACTCTTTGGTTTAAAATATAGTTCATCTGATGTAAGTATTCTACTCCAGCTTTCTTTTGACATCCATTTGTTTTCTGATGTTTCTCTAGCCCCTCACTTTCATGAGTCTCTTGTAGACAGTATATAGATGGGTCTTGTTTTTTTTATCCAGTCCAAGACCCTATGTCTTTTGATTGGAGCATTTATTCCATTTACATTCAAAGTAATGATTGGTAGATATGTATTTATTGTTACTTTATTACTTTTTAAAAAATAATTCATGGAGATTTTCTCTGATCCTTTGTCTTTGTCCCATTTGGTCTTCCCTTTTCCACTCAGAGTCCTCTTTAACATTTCTTGCAGGGCTGGCTTAGTGGTCATGAACTTCTTTAGTTTTTTTTTTTTTAAAGATTTTATTTATTTATTTGACAGAGAGAGACCATAAGTAGGCAGAGAGGCAAGCAGAGAGAGAGGAAGGTAGCAGGCTCCCTGCTAAGCAGAGAGCCCGATGCGGGGCTCGATCCCAAGACCCTGGGATCATGACCTGAGCTGAAGGCAGAGGCTTTAACCCACTGAGCCACCCAGGTGCCCCTCCTTCAGTTTTTGCTTGTAGGGAAACTCTTTATCTCCCCTTCTATTCTGAATGACAGCCTTATTGGATTGAGTATTCTTGGCTGCAGATTTTTCCCATTCAGCACTTTGAATACATCTTGCCACTACCTTCTGGCCTCTTTTTCTGTTGAGAGACCTGCAGCTAGCCTTATAGGTCTTCCCTTGTAAGTCAGGGGTTTCTTTTGTCTTGCTGCTTTTAAGATTTTTTCTCTATGACTATATCTTCCAAATTTTATTATGATTTGTCTTGGTGTGGGCCTGCTTTTATTGATTTTGATAGGAATTCTCTGTGCTTCCTCATCTGGATGTCTGTTTCCCCTCCAGTTTAGGGAAGTTTTCAGCTATTATTTTGTCATATAAATTTTCTGCCTCTCTTCTCTCTCTTCTTCTGGGACTCCTATAATAGGAGGTTTATTACATTTGAATGAGTCACTGAGTTCCCTAAATCTATGCTCATGTTGCATAATCTGCCTTCTCTCTTTGGTTTAGATTTATTATTTTCCACTGTTTTGTCTTCTATGTCATTACTTCATTCCTTTGCTTCTTCCAACTTGTTTTTTAATTGTATCAAATGTGTTTCTAATCTTGTTTATTGCATTCTTCATCTATGATTGATTCTTTATCAACTCTTTTATCTCTGTGGTAAGGGTCTCACTGGTGCCTTCCATTCTTTTCTCAAGCTCAGTAAGTATCCTTATGATTGTTGTTTTAAATTCTCCATCAGGCATGTTACTTATATCTGTTTCACTTAGATCTCTGGCCATGGCCTTATCTTCTTTTTTTCATTTAGGATAAATTCCTCCATCTTTGCATTTTGGCTAAGTCTCTGTCTTCTTCTCTGTATCAGCAAAGCCCATTACATTTCCTGCTCCTGAAAGTAATAGCCTCTTTGACAAAGAGGTCATGTAGTATGGAGGGTCTGGTGCTTCAGGGAATGTCTCCAGTGTGTGCTGCATGCACACACTGTATTTTGTCTGCTCTGTTCTTCTGTCATCTGCAGACTCTCTCCTTGCCTGCTGTGGGCAGTGTTTGGTTCCTGGCCTGAATGTGGTGAGTTTTAACTAGGGGTGCTTTGATTTGCTTGTGAAATGAGACCTGACACCCCTTCCACCAGAACCAAGGCCCTGCAGAACTCTCTGGTCAGGAGATGTGGTGTGGGAAGGGGTTGGGGCTGGTCTTGTTGGGGAGGAGCCCACCACTCCAGGACTCAGGCAAGCTTGACTGAGGAGGGCAGTCCCACCAGAGTGCATGGGGGTAGAGCTTAGTGTAAGCAAGTTAGGCAGCCAGTGTCAGTACTGTGTTGCTTCCCTCATGTGGCTCTGTTTATGTTGAGGAGTGGGGGAGGGAAAAGGTGCCAGCCAGCTCCTTTGTTCCTGGATAAGCTCTCTGAGAATGCTGACTCTTAGAGACCAGCTTCAAGAAGAGTGAATAATCTCCAGCTGTGTGCCCTGGGTGGTCTTCAGATCATGGGTTTCCACGCTGTCCACCCCTGGGTTGTTTGCCTGCCTTCTCTTCAAGAGAGGATAAAGCTCTAGACTCTATCCCAGCCAAGCTTGCTGACGTTTAAAACTTTAGGCTTAAACCTCATTGGTTGCAAGAACTAATAAAATGCAGCCCCTGTCATATCCAGGCCAATGGCTTTGGGGAAACATTCTCCTTGTGCAACCTACTATATGCTCCTCTCACTCTTGTCCTTCTCTGTGACCATGGCTCCCTCACCTCCACAGCACCCCACAGTCCATTTCTCCCCTAAAATACATCTTTACACTTCCTACTTTCTTTGATGCGGCCTCTTCTCTCCCTTTAGTTATGGAGTTTGTCCTGTCAGTCTTCAGGTCAATTTCTGGGGGGTATTTAGGATGATTTGATAGTTAGTTGTGTTTGTGGGATGAGATGAGGCTAGGATACTCCTCTGCCACCATTTTCTTCAACATTACCTTATGTTCTTAGAGGGAAATATTTAGCTCTGAGTTTGAGAGACCTTCTAAAGTGGCTTTAAAAAGTTCAAATTTATTTCTTCAGAAATATAAATTCTGAATTTGTTGAAATGTTCAGAAGTAAGCAATCCAGGAACAATACCGTGGATCACAGACAGCACAAGGACCCAGGCTTGATTGTATCTCTTAAATCCACTAAACTTAACACAAGGTTGTTCTCATTGCAACACAGCTTGGGGAGATGTGTAGGCCATTATAGTTTTTAAAAAAGGATTTCCTGGGAGAATTTAGATTTATCTCTTGTTAATTACAATGATTATGATTAGCCAACTTACTTTTATAAAAAGAAAATACTTAAATAGCCCTCTGTTTCCCAAAAGATATTTAATCTTTTAAAACACTAGTTAATATAAAACTCTATTCTTGCTTACTTTGGCCTCCTTTAGTGTGATTGAAACATAACATCATCATTAGGGTAGTTCTTGTCCAAATCCATGAAAAGTTCAGCTACATCAGTATTTTTTTCACAGTGCCCTCAGAGAATGGAAAATAACTAGAGAAGAAAAAATAAAGGAATGCAGGAAGGGAGGAAGAAAGAAAACAACTTTTTATCAACGTTTTATTGATGTCTGAATGACATGCTAAGATCATATATACCCAGGGGTTAAACAAACTAACTAATAACATCTAGAATAGTCTCTGATTAAGAATGTCAATCTGAATGCTCCATTTGGACAAAGGCAAGTAGATAAAGTTCTGTAATTTCCCTACTCTCCAAGATGCCAGTTGATATTTACCAACATTTTTTTGTTTAATCTCATTGCCTCTGGCCTTAAGTCTACAAAATGGACCCCTGTTTCAAAGAAAAGCTGAAATTATGAAGATTATTCCATAGCTCCAAGGGAAAAATATGGCAAAAAATTGAAAGGAATTTTCCAATAATGATGTTATAGTTAGATGTAGCTACAAAAATCTCACATTCTTAGGATAAAACCTATTTTCCACACTGCCAAAACAAGTTGCAGTTCCAGTGAGCTGTCCCAGGTATTGAACTTCCTCTACCTTTAATTCTCTTTGATTCAGTAAAGCAGAATCTTTTGTCTTTGTGCCTGTCCTAGTTTTGAATACAGTATTGAATTCTAGTAAAAAAAAAAACAAACAAAAAACAACAAACTCTTAACGCTCTTAAGATAAAACTCTAGCCATTACAAAAGTTTTTTTTAAAAGATTTTATTTACTTATTTGACACAGAGAGAGAGAGATCACAAGTAGGCAGAGCAGCAGGCAGAGAGAGAGGGGGAAGCAAGCCTCCTGCTGAGCAGAGAGCCTGATGCGGAGCTGGATCCCAGGACCCTGAGATCATGACCTGGGCCAAAGGCAGAGGCTTAACCCACCAATCCACCCAGGTGACCCTACAAAAATGTTTTTAAAAAAGAGATTACATTTATTTTGGAGTGTATATTTGGAAAGAAAAACAAGTCTGTTGTTATTCATAGATGATACCATTTTCTATGTAGGAATTCTAAAAGAAACTCTAGGTAAATTATTAGAACTGAAAAATGAGCTCAGCAAAATTTCTGGACACAGTAAATACCTAAAATCAATTGTATCTGTATATTAGCAGCAAAGAAAATAATAATATATTATACTGGAAATTGCTTAAAGATATAGCACCTCAGAACATATCTCTAAAAATGTACAAGACCAGTATAGAAAACTATAAAATATTAGTAAGATAAATTAATAAAGAAATAAATGGCAAGAGATCACGTTCATGGTTCATAAAACTCAATTAAAAATCCTCTTTGTGTGTGTGTGTGTGTGTATGCTCATACATATATGTGGACCATAACAATCTGATCCTAAAATTTCTACTAAAATGAAATGGTCAAGAATATCTAGGACTCAGAACTCCATTTTTAAAGAGACAAGGTGGGAGGACTTGCTCTGTCGAATATATGCCAATAAGGTATAAAAACTACTAGCACTGGATGTAGTGAATAAACAATGAATCTTGGAACACTGAAAAAATAAAGTTAAACAAAACAAAAGAAAACTACCAATAAAGTACTGATATGGCTAATACATAGAGAAATAGACTCATAGAAAAAGAGAGAAAACAGAGAAACACACATTCACACACTCACACATATTTTGATACTTGCATTAAGACGAAGAATGTGGATCCCCACAAGGATCAACAACTGAACAGCTAGTTATCCATTAAAAAATACCTCTGGGAGACCTCCAGAGACCATTTAAGAAGTTTAAGCAATATAGTGGAACAAAAAAATCTGGGAAAGAGAAAGAAGACAGCTTCATTCTGTCTTCATCATCCCATCCCACCAGCCACCATTGTTCAGCACCAAGAACTAACTTCCCAGCTAGGAAGACTTCTCACCAGGAAAGCAATACTGAAGGGGGAACCAGCTTCTCCAGTCTCTCAGGGCACTGTGCAAAGGTCCCACTTTGTTTTCATCCCAGCCAGACTGGCAGAGCTGGGCCAAAGACAGCTGGTTAGGAAGAAGGAAGCAAAACAGAGGTTATCATCGACAAATGCACAGTGAGAATAACTGCAGTTCAGAGAGTCCTGTTCCTGCTGATAAATTCAGCCCATTTTGGCACCAACAAAGTCAATGGCCAACAAAATCACTACAGATGCCCCACAGATTTTGCCAGCTTCCTGACCCATAGGTATTCATATTCACTAAAACCAGCCACTTGAGTCCCTCCTTGCTCCCTCCCCTCTTCCTCAATGGACCCCAGGAACCACACCAGCAGTCATCCAAGCTCTCTATAGCTGCACGAGTGGAAGATGCCACCTGAGATTCCCCCCACGGACCCTTATTAACACACTCATGCTTATGCTCAAGCTCACAGCCCTTCCAGCTGTGCACCTCTACCCACTGGCCTGTCACCCACCTCCACAACAGTACACATGCCCCAGGGAAAAGAATATATATAGCCACAGGTGAGCACACCAACATCTAGGGCCCTCACAGCCGCATGTGGGCCCAGATCAGTCTTGCTTTTTGCCACTAGCCAGCATCACTGTGCCTACCTGTCAGTGGTCCCTCTTGATGTGCATCTACATTCCCTTAGACCAGCCCCCCAGCATCAACTTTGCTACAGTATGCACATCCAGGGGGAGAGTATATAGCCACAGGAGAGCATGTGGCACCCAGGTCCTCTGCAGCTACCAATAAGTCTTGGTCAACCATAATTGAGCTTGGCCCTTGCCACTTGCTTTGGCCTCCATCACTCTGTGCATCTGCAACTGACCCCTGCTACTATATAGACATCTACAGCTGGCCCCTCCAGCGAAGTGCATGCATACTACTGGCCCTGGCCACCACTGCTGCTTATCCTGGTCCCCAGCTACCGGACCTGGAGGTGCTGCTGAGAACCCCAATATCCCTTACAGACACTGAAAACCCCCTGTAGTGCTAGCAAAGGACCACACAGTTATCAATGCTGTGAAGCCTATTGGCTTGAGCCAAAGAGACACCATGTCCCCCAGAACCCAGTGCCACCACATGACCACACACTTGGCACCCTATACCACTAGACCTATGATACAACATGCCCCCACACATGGGTGAAAGATTTCCTTTAAAATATACAATGGAAAAAAGACAGTCTCTTCAATAAATGGTGCTGGGAAAATTGGACAGCTATATGTAGAAGAATGAAACTCAACCATTCTTTTACACCGTACACAAAGATAAACTCGAAATGGATAAAAAACCTCAACGTGAGGCAGGAATCCATCAGAATCATAGAGGATAACATAGGCAGTAACCTCTTCGATATCAGCCACAGCAACTTCTTTCAAGATAAGTCTCCAAAGGCAAAGGAAACAAAAGCAAAAATGAACTTTTGGGACTTCATCAAGATCAAAAGCTTCTGCAGAGCAAAGGAAACAGTCAACAAATCAAAGAGGCAACCCACGGAATGGGAGAAGATATTTGCAAATGACAGTACAGACAAAAGGCTGATATCCAGGATCTATAAAGAACTTCTCAAACTCAACATGCACAAAACATGTCAAAAAATGGGCAGAAGACATGAACAGACACTTCTCCAAAGAAGACATACAAATGGCTATCAGGCACATGAAAAAATGTTCATCATCACTAGCCATCAGGGAGAGTCAAATCAAAACCACATTGAGATACCCCCTTACACCAGTTAGAATGGCCAAAATTAACAAGACAGTAAACAACGTGTGTTGGAGAGGATGTGGAGAAAGGGGAACCCTATCACACTGTTGGTGGGAATGCAAGTGGGTGCAGCCACTTTGGAAAACAGTGTGGAGATTCCTTAATAAATTAAAAATAGAGCTTCCCTATGACCCTGAAATTGCACTACTGGGTATTTACCCCAAAGATACAGATGTAATGAAAAGAAGGGCCATCTGTACCCCAATGTTCATAGCAGCAATGGCCACAGTCACCAAACTGTGGAAAGAACCAAGATACCTTTCAACGGACGAATGGATAAGGAATATGTGTTCCATATACACTATGGAGTATTATGTCTGCATCAGAAAGGATGAATACCCAACTTTTGTATCAACATGGATGGGACTGGAAGAGATTATGCTGAGTGAAATAAGTCAAGCGGAGAGAGTCAATTATCATATGGTTTCACTTATTTGTGGAGCATAAGAAATAACACAGAGGACATGGGGAGATGGAGAGGAGAAGGGAGTTGAGGGAAATTGGAGGGGGAGATGAACCATGAGAGACTATGGACTCTGGGAAACAATCTGAGGGTTTTGAAGGGGCAGGGGTGTGAAGTTGCGTGAGCCTGGTAGTGGGTATTATGGAGGGCACATTTTGCATGGAGCACTGGGTGTGGTGCATAAACAATGAATTCTGGTACACTGAAAAGAAATTTTAAAAATTAAAAATTAAAAATAAATAAATAAAATAAATAAATATTTTTTTTTAAAAAGTCTGGAATTCCATAAGGCCTGAAAGAGGTGGCCGCTTTTTCAAATATGCAAATATATGCAAGATTATAAGAATCATGAAAAATCAGGGAAACATGACTCCATCAATGGAATTACAGTAAATCTCCAGGGCTGTAAAGAAATGAAAATCCAGAAAGGTGTGAAAAGCAGCTTGGCCCTGACACTGGCTGCCTAACTTGCTTACACCACATGCCTCTCCACTCTCATGCAACCAATTTCTTGGTCAAGCTTGCCTCAGTCTTAGCATGGCGGGGCCCTCTCCAAGAAGATCAGCACAGGTCCCTCCCCATGACATCCCCGGAGCCTGGAGTTTTTAAAGTCAGCAGGATTAGCTGGGATAGAGCCTCAAGGGCATTGCGCTTCTCCTCGAGAGAAGGCAGGCAAACAACTGGGGACAGTGTGGAAACAGCAACCTAAAAAGCACCTGGGACACAGGGGGAGATTATTCACTCTTCTCAGAGAGCTTCCTTGAGAACTACCATGGTGCCTCTCCAGTGACAAGCAATCTGGCTGGCTCCCCTGCCCCTCAGCATAAACACAGAGCCACCTGTGATAAGCATCACAGTACCAACACCAGCTGCCTGGCCTTCTTACACCAAGTCCCACACCCAACTCAGGTGGTATCATACTTCTTGCTCAAGCCTGCCTCAGTCCCAGCATGTGAGCCCCATCCACAGAAGACCAGCAGAAACCACTGCCCACACCACATCTCCTGACCAGAAAGTTCTGTAGGGCTTCAGTTCTAGTGGTAGTATCAGATCTCATTTCACAAGTAGACCAAAGCACACCTAGGTAAAACTCACCACATTCTGGCCAGGGGCCAAACATAGCCCACAGCAGGCAAGGAGAGCCTCTGTAGACAACTGGCCTGAGAGCAGCCAAAACTCAACAGCAGAGCATGTGCAGCAGACACCAGAGACACTCCCTGAGGCACCAGGCCCAGGACACTCGATGATATCTTCTTCATAAAGCCATTACTCCCAGGAACAAGAAACATTACAGGCATTCCTAATACACAGAAGAAGGCAGAGACAAAATGCCAAGGAACAGGAGTTACTCTCAAATGAAAGAACAAGATAAGGCCACAGCTAGAGTTCTAAGAGAAACAGATGTAAGTAACATTCCTGATGGAGAATTTAAAGCAACAATCATGAGAATACTCACTGGGCTTACAAAAAGAATGGAAGACATAAGGGAAGTCCTTACTGTGGAGATAAAAGAGTTAAAAAGGAATCACTCAGAAATGAAAAATGTGATAACTGAAATTGGCCACAGACATGATGCAATGAGCACGAGTCTGGAAGAAGCAGAGAAATGAATAAGTGATATAGAGGGAAAATTAATGGAAAATAATGAAGCTGAACAAAAGATAGAATGAATAATTATGGAACATGAGGACAGATTTCGGGAACTCAGACACCATCAAATATAATGACACTGTATTATATGAGTCTCAGAAGAAGAGAGAAAGGGTTAAGAAAGTTTATTTGAGGAAATAAGAGCTGAAAACTTCTCTAAACTGGGGAAGGAAACAGACATCTGGATCCAGAATCCATCCCATTAAAATCAATAAAAGCTGGCACACACCAACACCTATTGTAATTAAATTTGCAAAATATAAAGGAAAAATCCTAAATGCAGAAAGACAAAATGAGTCCTTAACTTACAGGGGAAGGCCTATAAGGCTAGCTGCAGATCTCTCAACAGAAACTTAGCAAGCCAGAAGAGAGTGGCAAGGTGTATTCAAAGTGCTGAATAGGAAAAATCTGCAGCCAAGAATACTCAATCCAACAAGGCTGTCTATCATTCACATTAGAAGAGGAGATAAAAGCCTGACAATTCACAGACCTGTACCCCTGGGGCTAATAATACATTGTATGTTAATTAAAAAAAGAAGAGGAGATAAAGTGTTTCCCAACAAACAAAAACTAAAAAAGTTCATGACCACTAAGCTGGCCCTGCAAGAAATATTAAAGGAGACTATTTGAGTGGAAAAGGAAGATCAAAAGTGACAAAGACAAGAAAGGATCAGAGAAAATCTCCAGAAACAACAACAAAGCAATAAAATAACACTAAATACATAGCTATCAATCATTACTTAGAGCGTAAATGGAATAAATCCTCCAATCAAAGGACATATGGTGTCAGAACAGATTAAAAAAATACCCATGTACATGCTGCCTACAAGAGACTCATATTTAAACCCAAAGATACCTCCAGATTGAAAGTGAGGAGATGGAGAAATATTTATCATGCAAATGGACATCAAATGAAAGCCAGCATAACAAAACTTATATTGGGTAAACTGACTTTAAATTAAAGACTGTAATAAGAGATGAAGAAGGGCACTATATCATCATAAAGGGAACTAACCAACAGGAAGATATAACAATTGTAATTATGTATGCTCCCAAATTGGGAGCACCCAAATATATTAAACAATTAATAACAAATATAAAGGAAATATTGATAATAACACAATAATAGTAGAGGGCCTTGACACCCCATTCACATGTACAAACGGAACATCTAAGCAGAAAATCAACAAGGAGACAATGGCTTTGAATGACACACTGGACCAGATGGATTTCACAGATATATTCAGAACATTCTATCCTAAAGCAGCAAAATACACATTTTTTTCCAAGTGGACATGAGAAACGGATGTTTATAGCAGCATTGTCTACAATAGCCAAATTATGGAAAGAGCCCAAATGTCTATCAACTGATGAATGGATAAAGATTCAGTATAGAGGGGAACCTGGGTGGCTCAGTCGTTAAGCATCTGCATCTGGCTTGGGTGGTGATCCCAGGGTCCTGGGATTGAGCCATGCATCAGGCTCCCTGCTTGGCAGGAAGCCTACTTCTTCCTCTCCCACACCCCCTGTTTGTGTTCCCTCTCTCACTGTCTCTCTCACTCTCTCTCTGTCAAATAAATAAATAAATCTTTAAAAAAGAAGATGTGGTATAGGGGCACCTGGGTGGCTCAGTGGGTTAACTCTCTGCCTTCAGCTCAGGTCATGATCTCAGGGTCCTGGGATCGAGCCCTACATCGGGCTCTCTGCTCAGCAGGGAGTCTGCCCCCCCCCACTGCCTGCTGCTCTGCCTACTTGTGAACTCTGTCTGTCAAATAAATAAATAAAATTTTAAAAAAAGATGTGGGGGGGGGAGGAGTCAAGATGGCAGAGAAGTAGCAGGCTGAGATGACATCAGGCAGCAGGAGATCAGCTAGATAGCCTATCAAACCATTCCAAACACCTACGAATCCAACAGGAGATCGAAGAGAAGAAAAACAACAACTCTAGAAACAGAAAATCGACCACTTTCTAAAAGGTAAGACCAGCGGAGAAGTGAATCCAACATGACGGGAAGATAGACCCCAGGGGGAGGGGCCAGCTCCCAGCAAGCGGCGGAGCACAAAATTAGGACTTTTAAAAGTCTGCTCCATGGAGGGACATCGCTCCAGAGGCTAAACTGGGGTGAAGACCTCATGGGGACAGCGTGGACTCAGGTCCCACGGGGTCACAGAAGGATCAGGGGTGTCTGAGTGTCACAGAGCGCACAGGTATTAGAGTGGGGAAGCCGGCTGCGGAGACAGAGCCGAGGTTTCCTAGAGCCGTGGTCTGTGACACGGGCCGGTGCTCTGTGACAGGGGCCAGTGCTCTGTGCGAGGGGTCCCCACAAGATCCGGGGAGACTCCGACCCGGGAGAGCTCAGGGATCTACAGGGTTCGGAGACTCCAGGTGGGACTCTGCCAGAGACAGAGACGCTTGGTCACAGGCTGGGTGAGCTCAGAGCGCTCCCAGAAGCCAGTGAGACGGGACTGATTATGCACGATTTTCTCCAAGTGTGGCCGGAGGCTGGGGAGACGGGAGTGATTAAATGCTTTTCTCTGAAGGCGCATTGAAGACTGGGGCCCCTAGCTCTTGGATCCTCCGAACTGGAGATTGGGAGGCCGCCATTTTCATTCCCATCCTCCAGAACTCTACGGAAAGCGTTCAGGGAACAAAAGCACCCGAAAGCGAACCTGAGAGGATTACTTAGCCCGGCCCCTGGTAAGGGCAGTGCAATTCCGCCTGGGGCAGACACACTTGAGAATCACTACAACAGGCCCCTCCCCCAGAAGATCAACAAGAAATCCAGCCAAGACCAAGTTCACTTAACAAGGAGAACAGCGGATTCTTATGTGGACAAAATGACAAGGCAAAAAAACTCACCACACACACAAAAAAAAAACAGGAGGCAGGACCGAAGGCTAGGGACCTAATCAATACAGACATTGGTAATATGTCAGATCTGGAATTCAGGACGACGATTCTCAAGGTTCTAGCCGGGCTCGAAAAAGGCATGGAAGATATTAGAGAAACCCTGTCAGGAGAAATAAAAGCGCTTTCTGGAGAAATAAAAGAACTAAAGTCTAATCAAGTTGAAATCAAAAAAGCTATTAATGAGGTGCAATCAAAAATGGAGGCTCTTACAGCTAGGATAAATGAGGCAGAAGAAAGAATTAGTGATAAAGAAGACCAAATGACAGAGAATAAAGAAGCTGAGCAAAAGAGAGACAAACAACTACTGGACCATGAAGGGAGAATTCGAGAGATAAGTGATGCCATAAGACGAAACAACACTAGAATAATTGGGATTCCAGAAGAAGAAGAAAGAGAAAGAGGAGCAGAAGGTATACTGGAGAGGATTATTGTAGAGAATTTCCCTAATATAGCAAGGGGAACAAGCATCAAAATCCAGGAGGTGCAGAGAATACCCCTCAAAATCAATAGAAATTGGTCCACACCCCGCCATTTAATAGTAAAATTTACAAGTCTTAGCGACAAAGAGAAAATTCTGAAAGCAGCACGGGACAAGAAGTCTGTCACAGACAATGGTAAAAATATTAGATTGGCAGGAGACTTATCCACAGAGACCTGGCAGGCCAGAAAGAACTGGCATGATATATTCAGAGCACTAAACAAGAAAAACATGCAGCCAAGAATACTTTATCCAGCTAGGTTATCATTGAAAATAGAAGGAGAGATAAAAAGCTTCCAGGACAAACAAAAATTGAAAGAATTTGTAAACATCAAACCAGCTCTACAGGAAATATTGAAAGGGGTCCTCTAAGCAAAGAGAGACCCTAAAAGTATTATCATAAAGGAACAGAGACAATATACAGTAACAATCACCTTACAGGCAATACAATGGCACTAAATTCATATCTCTCAATAGTTACCCTGAACGTAAATGGGCTAAATGCCCCAATCAAAAGACACAGGGTTTCAGAATGGATAAAAAAACAAACCCCATCAATATGCTGCCTACAAGAAACTCATTTTAGACCTGAAGACACCTCCAGATTGAAAGTGAGGGGGTGGAAAACAATTTACCATGCTAATAGACATCAGAAGAAAGCTGGGGTGGCAATCCTTATATCAGATCAATTCGATTTTAAGCCAAAGACTATAATAAGAGATGAGGAAGGACACTATATCATACTCAAAGGGTCTGTCCAACAAGAAGATCTAACAATTTTAAATATCTATGCCCCTAACATGGGAGCAGCCAACTATATAAACCAATTAATAACAAAATCAAAGAAACACATTGACAAGAATACAATAATAGTAGGGGACTTTAACACACCCCTCACTGAAATGGACAGATCATCCAAACAAAAGATCAACAAGGAAATAAAGGTCTTAAATGACACACTGGAGCAGATGGACATCCCAGATATATTCAGAACATTCCATCCCAAAGCAACAGAATACACATTCTTCCCTAGTGCCCATAGAACATTCTCCAGAATAGATCACATCCTGGGACATAAATCAGGTCTCAACCAGTATCAAAAGATTGGGATCATTCCCTGCATATTTTCAGACCACAATTCTCTGAAGCTAGAACTCAATCACAAGAGGAAATTTGGAAAGAACACAAATACATGGAGACTCAACAGCATCCTTCTAAAGAATGAATGGGTCAACCAGGGAATTAAAGAAGAATTGAAAAAAAACCATGGAAACAAATGATAATGAAAACACAATGGTCCAAAATCTGTCGGACACAGCAAAGGGAGTCCTGAGAGGAAAATATATAGCGATACAAGCCTATCTCAAGAAACAGGAAAGGTCTCAAATACACAACCTAACCCTACACCTAAAGGAGCTCGAGAAAGAACAACAAAGAAAGCCTAAACCCAGCAGGAGAAGAGAAATAATAAAGATCAAAGCAGAAATCAATGAAATAGAAACCAAAAAAATAATAGAACCAATCAACGAAACTAGGAGCTGGTTCTTTGAAAGAATTAATAAGATTGATAAACCCCTGGCCAGACTTATCCAAAAGAAAAGAGAAAGGACCCAAATAAATAAAATCATGAATGAAAGAGGAGAGATCACAACCAACACCAAAGAAATACAATCACAAGAACATATTATGAGCAACTCTATGCCAACAAATTTGACAATCTGGAAGAAATGGATGCTTTCCTAGAGACATATAAACTGCCAAAACTGAACCAGGAAGAAATAGAAAACCTGAATAGGCCCATAACCAGTAAGGAGATTAAAACAGTCATCAAAAATCTCCAAACAAACAAAAGCCCAGGGCCAGATGGCTTTCCAGGGAATTCTACCAAAAATTTGAAGAAGAATTAATTCCTATTCTCCTGAAACTGTTCCAAAAAATAGAAATGGAAGGAAAACTTCCAAACTCATTTTATGAGGGCAGCATCACCTTGATCCCCAAACCAGACAAGGATCCCATCAAAAAAGAGAATTACAGATGAATATCTTTGATGAACACAGATGTGAAAATTCTCACCAAAATACTAGCCAATAGGATCCAACAGTACATTAAAAGGATTATGCACCACGACCAAGTGGGATTTATTCCAGGGCAGCAGGGTTGGTTCAACATCCACAAATCAATCAATGTGATACAATACATTAACAAAAGAAAGAACAAGAACCATATGATACTCTCAATAGATGCTGAAAAAGCATTTGACAAAGTGCAACATCCCTTCCTAATCAAAACTCTTCAAAGTGTAGGGATAGAAGGCACATACCTCAATATTATCAAAGCCATCTATGAAAAACCCACTGCAAGTATCATTCTCAATGGAGAAAAACTGAGAGCTTTTCCGTTAAGGTCAGGAACACGGCAGGGATGTCCGCTATCACCACTGCTATTCAACATAGTACTAGAAGTCCTAGCCTCAGCAATCAGACAACAAAAAGAAATTAAAGGCATCCAAATCGGCAAAGAAGAAGTCAAACTATCGCTCTTTGCAGATGATATGATACTATATGTGGAAAACCCAAAAGGCTCCACTCAAAAACTGCTAGAGCTTGTACAGGAATTCAGTAAAGTGTCAGGATATAAAATCAATGCACAGAAATCAGTTGCATTTCTTTACACCAACAACAAGACAGAAGAAAGAGAAATTAAGGAGTCAATCCCATTTACAATTACACCCAAAACCATAAGATACCTAGGAATAAATCTAACCAAAGAGGCAAAGAATCTATACTCAGAGAACTATAAAGCACTCATGAAAGAAATTGGGGAAGACACAAAGAAATGGAAAAATGCTCCATGCTCATGGATTGGAAGAATAAATATTGTGAAAATGTCTATGCTACCTAAAGCTATCTACACATTTAATGCAAGGCCTATCAACGTCCCATCCAATTTTTTCAAAGAAATGGAACAAATAATCCTAAAATTTATATGGAACCAGAAAAGACCTCGAATAGCCAAAGGAATATTGAAAAAGAAAGCCAAAGTTGGTGGCCATCAGAATTCCAGACTTCAAGCTCTACTACAAAGTTGTCATCATCAAGACAGTATGGTACTGGCACAAAAACAGACACATAGATCAATGGAACAGAATAGAGATCCCAGAAATAGACCCTCAACTCTATGGTCAACTAATCTTTAACAAAGCAGGAAAGAATATCCAATGGAAAAAAGACAGCCTCTTCAACAAATGGTGTTGGGAAAATTGGACAGCCGCATGCAGAAAAATGAAATTGGACCATTTCCTTACACCACACACGAAAATAGACTCAAAATGGTTGAAGGACCTCAACGTGAGAAAGGAATCCATCAAAATCCTTGAGGAGAACACAGGCAGCAACCTCTTCGACCTCAGCCACAGAAACTTCTTCCTAGGAACAACGCCAAAGGCAAAGGAATCAAGGGAAAAAATGGACTATTGGGACTTCATCAAGATCAAAAGCTTTTGCACAGCAAAGGAAACAGTCAACAAAATCAAAAGACAACTGACAGAGTGGGAGAAGATATTTGCAAACGACATATCAGATAAAGGGCTAGTATCCAAAGTCTACAAAGAGCTTAGCAAACTCAACACCCAAAGAACAAATAATCCAATCAAGAAATGGGCAGAGGACATGAACAGACATTTCTGCAAAGAAGACATCCAGATGGCCAACAGACACATGAAAAAGTGCTCCACATCACTGGGCATCAGGGAAATACAAATCAAAACCACAATGAGATACCACCTCACACCAGTCAGAATGGCTAAAATGAACAAGTCAGGAAATGACAGATGCTGGCGTGGATGTGGAGAAAGGGGAACCCTCCTACACTGTTGGTGGGAATGCAAGCTGGTGCAACCACTCTGGAGAACAGCATGGAAGTTCCTCAAAAAGTTGAAAATAGAGGTACCTTATTACCCAGCAATTGCACTACTGGGTATTTACCCTAAAGATACAAAGGTAGTGATCCGAAGGGGCACGTGTACCCGAATGTTTATAGCAGCAATGTCCACAATAGCCAAGTTATGGAAAGAACCTAGATGTCCATCAACAGATGAATGGATAAAGAAGAGGTGGTGTATATATATACGATGGAATACTATGCAGCCATCAAAAGAAATGAAATCTTACCATTTGCGACGACATGGATGGAACTAGAGCGTATTATGCTTAGCGAAATAAGTCAACTGGAGAAAGACAACTATCACATGATCTCACTGATATGAGGAAGTGGAGATGCAATGGGGGTGGGGGTTAAGGTGGTAGGAAAAGAAAAAATGAAACAAGATGGGATCGGGAGGGAGACAAACCAAAAGAGACTCTTAATGTCATAAAACAAACTGAGGGGGGAGGGAGGGAGAGGGGTTGGGAAAGGATGGTGGGGTTACATTATATGTTTAAATTAAAAAAAAGCTTAAATAAAATTAAAAAAAGAAGATGTGGTATAGATAGATATACACAATAGAGTATTACTCAAGCATAAAAAGAATTAAATCTTGCCATGTGCAACAACATGGATGGAGGTAGAGTGCATTATGTTAAGCAAAATAAGTCAGTCAAAGAAAGACAAAAACCATATGATTTCACATATATGTGGAATTTATCATAGGGGGAAAAAGAAAGAGGAAAACCAAGAAAACACTCTTATCCATAAAGAACAAACTGATGGTTACTGGAGGGGAGGTAGGTGGGGGTTAGGTCAAATACATGATGGGGATTAAGGAGTGCACTTGTGATGAGCACTGAGTGTCATATGTGAGTGTTGAATCACTATTTTGTACACCTGACACTAATATTGCATGCATGGTAACTAAGTGGAATTTAAATAAAAACTTAAAATGTAAAAATAAAAAAAATTGCATAAAGTAGGGAAGTATAAGGAGTAAAAAAATTACATATTAATATGTGTATATAATATGTGTAATATAAAAATAAAGTAGAGAAGTATAAGGAGTTAAAAGATGGAGTATACATAAATGTATACACACACAAACACACACACACACACATCACATCTTCTATATCCATTCATTAGTCAATGGGCTTTTGGGCTCTTTCCATTATTTGGCTATTATAGATAATGCTGCTATGCTGCTATAAACATCAGGGAGCATGGTGTCGTTTTAAAAAGATTTTATTTACTTATTTATTTGTCGAGAGAGAGAGAGAGAGAGAGAGAGAGAGAGCGCGGAGGCAGACACACAGAGAATAGTAGGCTCCCTGCTGAGCAGAGAGCCCAGTGCGGGTCTCCATCCCAGGAGTCTAGGATCATGACCTGAGCCGGAGGCAGCAGCTTAACCAACCGAGCCACCCAGGCGTCCTGCATGTTGCCCTTTGAAAAAGTATTTTTGTAACCTTTGGGTAAATTCTGAGAAGTGCAATTGCTGAATTGTACTGTAGTGCTATTTTTAACTTTTTGAGAAATCTCCATATTATTTTCCAGAGTGGCTACAGCAGTTTGTATTCCCACCAACAGTATAAGAGGGTTCCCCTTTCTCCACGTCCTTGCCAACATCTGTTGTTTCCTTTGTTATTCATTTTAGTCCTTCTGACAGGTGTGAAGTAGTATCTCATTGTGGTTTTGACTTATATTTACCTGATGATGAGTAATGTTGAATCTTCTCATGTGTTTGTTAGCCATCTAAAGGTCTTTGGAAAAATGTCTATTTATGTCTTCTGCCCATTTCTTAACTGGATTATTTGTTTTTTAGTTGTTGAGTTTGATGATACTAACCTTTTACCAGATATTTTTCCTATTTACAAATATCTTTTCCTAATCCAAAGGCTGCCTTTTAGTTTTATTTGTTGTTTCCTTTGCTGTGCAGGTTTTTATCTTGATGAAGTCCCAAGAGTTCATTTTTGCTTTCATTTCCCTTGCCTCCAGAGACATACCTAATAAGAAGCCACTACAGCTGGATGTCAAAGAGGTTGCTACCTGTGTTCTCTAGAATTTTAATGGTTTCCTGTCTCATATTGAGGTCTTTCATCCATTTTGAATTTGTTTTTATCCATGGTGTAAAAAAAGTCATCCAGTCTCATTCTTTTGCATGTTGTTGTCCAGTTTTCCAACACCATTTGTTGAGGAGACTTGTCTTTTTTCCACTGGATATTCCTTCCTGCTTTGTTGAAGATTAATTGACCATAAACTTATAGGTGCATTTCTGGGTTTTCTATTTTGTTCCATTCATCCATGTGTCTATTTTTGTGCTAGTATCATATTGTCCTGATCATTTTAGCTTTGTAATATAACTTGAAGTCCAGAATTGTGGTGCCTCCAGCTATGTTTTTTCTTTGCAAGACTGCTTTGGCTATTTGGGGTCTTTATGATTCCATACAACATTTAGGATTGTTTGTTCTAGCTCTGTAAAAAAAATGCTGGTAGTATTTTGGTAGTGAGTGTATTAAATGTGTAGAGTCCTTTGAGTAGTATAGAAATTTTAACAATATTTGTTCTTCCAATCCATAAGTACAGTAATTTTTTTCCATTTCTTTCTGTCATCTTAATTTCTTTTGTAAGTGTTCTATAGTTTCTGTAGGCACAGAGATGGAAAGCACCAAGCAGCCTTCACAAGGAAAATGAATTCCTATAATGTACAGCCTTGAAAACCAGAGGGGGCTGAATTCTGTGTTTATATAACCAGTGGGTCTTGAAGCCTAAATCTTTGAAAGGCTGCTGGACTCAGCACTGGTTGAGCCAGGAGGGCTATTGATAGCTATGTTCCTTCCCACCCTTAAAGAGACAACAGCCAGAGGAGAAACAACATAGAATTAACAATTTGCACAATGCCTGGGGCAAATGGGATGGAGATATAAGGATTTCAGAGCTTTCTGGGGGACTTCAGAAACAAAATGGCTGGCCAGTGCCATTTTCCTCCCCTGCACCCAGCATAAACACAGAGCCACCTGCCCAAGGTGGCACTGCATAGACACTTGCTACCCAACCTGCTAGCAGTGTGTCTCACCCATGAGTTCTCCTGAGGGCTCATCCACTCCAAGCCTGCTGGCCTCAGCTCTGGGCTCAGGGCAAATCTTTTAACATAGCATAAGCCAGAATCAGCCACTCTTCATCCCCAGGAACTGCTGCACTCAGCACCTAGCCTCTGCATGCACAGGTACAATGCCCAGCTGCTGGGGTACCTCTGGCCACCACCAAGGCCATGTGCTGCACCACCAACTTCTGCCACTAATGTGTGTGGGGACCTCTGGCCACAGCTGCTCTTTGGGGGATCTGGGAGGATGTGCAGCTTAGTGTGAATTTTGCTAATATGAATGCCCTGCTCCCAAGTTCTCCTGCAGTCATGCCCCTTCAGAGCTGGCTGGCCTGCATCTCAGTAACACCATGGAAAGCACACATAGCCCACAACAGGCAGAGTCAGTGCAGAAGCCTAGACTGAAAGGAAAGTGACTCAGCCAAAACAGCAAGAAGCAAGCATCTCATATAGGACATTTCCCTGAAATGCCAGACTCTGGTAAACAGGGGTCAGTGCACTGCAGGGCACGACAGGACCTCTTCCTCCTAAAAATACTACTTTTAAGAGCAGAAGATGCAGAAAAAATGACAAGATAGAAGGGTTTGTCCCAAATGAAAGAACAGCACAAAATCACAGCAGGAGATCTAAGCAAAATAGGAAGAAGTAGCATGCCTGATAGAGAAATTAAAGTAATGATTGTAAAGATACTCACTGGACTTCAGAAAAGGGTGGTGGATATCAGTTAGACTTTTGATGAAGAGATAAAAAATAACACATTAAAGGTGAAGAACTCAATAGATAAAATTAAAAATAAAATACATGGAATAAAGAGTAGGTTACAGAAGGCAGAGGAGTGAATCAGTGGCCTGGAGGATAGAGCAACAGAAAGCAATCAAGTTGAAAAGATGAGAGACAAATATTACACATTGAGAATATATTTAGAGAACTCAGTGACTCCATCAAGTGTAAAAACATTAGCATTATAGGGATTCCAGAAGGAGAAGAGATTGAAAGTGGGTATGTAAGGGCCTATTTAGCCAAAACGGCTCCGTTTTGGTTGAATAGCCATTTTGTTGTTTATGCAGTAAAACTTAAACTGACCCTGCCCCCACTCCAGGGAACTTACTTAAAAGCAAGTCCAGAAAATCAGTCCCAGGTAACAAAGCCCAAATACAAGGGCGGGTCAGGCCAGGTGGAGACAACCAATCAGTGGGGCACACATACTGTCTCCCTAGCTACCAAGGAGTATGGGCCCTGCCCTTTGTGTGACTTTTGAGCACCAATTCTGACCAAGGTGATAGGCTAGTTCAAATATCTACTAGGGTAATTGTAATTCAATTGGTCACTTATGTGTGACCTAGCCTGACTGTGCGGCTTTCTCTGTGTGTTACAATTTCATTGGCCACCTGTGTGTGGCCAGGCCCAACCACATGGCCTCTGCCCTTAAAAGCCAGTCTGTAAGGCAGAGAGGGTTGCCTCTTTGTAAGAGATGGCCCTAGCCGGTCAGTTTGATTCTCGATGCTTGGCGCGAAATAAAGCTTTGCTTGACTTCAGTTTATATCAGTCTCACTCCTTTGATTATGGACCCAACATTGGGGGCTTTCTGGGATTAAATGATGAGAACTGAGCCAGCATCAGAATTTCTGGGAAAAGTCTCCAGAGGTAATATCTCAAGATTTTATTCTGTGGGATCTGGTCTGTCTGTCTGGTTGTGGAGCTCCAGGGTATGGTCCACTGGGGAGAAGCTGGATGCAGCCATGCTCTCCAGGGCTGGAGTGGATGCAGGGATGCCCCATCCCTCTTCTGGTAGATCGCCAGGGGGTTCAAGTCCCCCTAGGTAGTCAGGGGACTGAGAAAATCCCCACCAGCATCAGGGTCTGGGTGAGGACCGCTGCTGGGTCTGTGGTTGTCTTTGTTGTGTGTTGTGTTGTTCATTTGTAGGGGACCAAGAAAATCCCCAGCATCGAGGGTTTATAGGGGACCGAGAAAGTCCCCACCAGCACCAGGGTCTGGGTGAGGACTGCTGGGTCTGCAGTTGTCTTTTATTTTTAATATATTTTATTTATTTATTTGTCAGAGAGAGTGAGCACAGGCAGACTGAGTGGCAGGCAGAGGCAGAGAGAGAAGCAGGCTCCCTGCCAAGCAAGGAGCCTGATGCAGGACTTGATCCGAGGACGCTGGGATCATGACCTGAGCCAAAGACAGCCGCTTAACCAACTGAGCCACCCAGGTATCCCTGCAGTTGTCTTTTTGTTGTCTGTTGTGGTGGTTGTCATGTTTGCAGGGGACCGAGAAAGTCCCCACCAGCTGCAGGCTCTGGGTAAGGGCTGCTGGGTCTGCGGTTATCTTGTCTTTTTGTTGTCTGTTGTGTTTGAAAGAGTGAGGCAAGCAGAGAGTAAGGAGACTCTGACTTTCATCTCTCCGTTCCTCCTAATAGATGTGGGGCTTTTCCCTCACTCATTTCTTGTGTTAATGACTATAACTGGAGACAACTGCGGTTAGTCTAACTAGAGACAGAGACTTTAAGGAATATTCCCAAACAGCTGCCAAACTCCCTTCATTTCGGGGAAATTCCTTGCCCTCTCTGGCCCGACGTGGAATGCCTAACCCCTCCCCCTTGCTGGTGAGAAAGCATGGCGTCTGCTCCTCTCTTGGAGCTGATGAGCTCTAAAACTGGGAATCCTTTCTCTGCCTTCTGGCAGCACTTTGTTCTTCTGTCTCCTCATTCTGTTTCTGCAACAACTTGGGTGTGGCCTGAATAACTTGCCTTTAGACCATCCTCAGTGCTTCCTGCACCATGGCTCCTTCTCTCTTCACTGTCAGGAAACAAGAAGAGCACCCCTGGACCTAACACCCCCCCCCCCGGATCTTCCCACCCGTGTCTCAGGTAAACATTCAAAGTGGAGTGGGCCCAGGTGGAACATAAATCAGTATTTGAACTAAGTTAAATTTGTTGGTTTAATTAGAATGAACATGTCTATTGTCTTAACAGCAGCAATTGTGAAACTTCAATCAAAGTTTACTGAGGGTCAATTAAACTCATGTTATTTGTTGAAATCTGTTAACAAAGAGATGACTAAAACTGAGGTTAATTGTCTGTCTCAAAGTTTTAATGGGTAATTGTTAAAGTAGCTTTCAGAGTCTTTGGTAACCTGAAACTTTAAACCAAATGGGATAAAATGCTAGAGCGCTGGTTGCTGGAACTAGGTTTGTGCTTTTGAAATCTGTTGGTAAACATGTTTTGTGCTTAACTTATTCATAAATTTGCCTTCTAAGAATTCTGTTGTAACAGTTCACAATTGGTGAATATTTAGTTTTCATTAGAGATTGAGATGTTTCTAAAAATATAAATGGTTTTTTCTTCCTCCGCCCAGAATTGTAAATGAGATCTCTTTGACTCATAAGGCTTTTCCTTGATATGCTTAGTTACTCTGGAAGTACTACTAAACCAATGATAAACCTTGGGTTACATTTGGGTAAATGCTGTAACTATTCTGGAGGTTCTATACATTTCCTAAAGTTTTAATGTTTTGATAAGGGTCATCACTTGATATTTAACCATATCTATTCTGAGTTTGTGTCATCTGTAATTGTTTTAATTCTCTTGTAAGATGAATTCCACCTTAAAGGAAATTCACATGGGAGACTTTCAGGATAAATACAGGTCTTTGATATGTTAAAAATCCTGGAAATGAAATGGGTAAGAATTTCCAGAAGTAAGAGCTGCATTTGTACTAAACCAGAATTAGTAACATGGGATTAGATGAATTGAAAGATTGTAATGTTGTGTCTCTTGATGTTTTGTCTTATTTTAAACAATTACTGTTTCTGTAATGTTTGCTCTCCAGACTAGGGAAACTTTTTCTTAAGTTATCTGTAACTTACAGAGATGTAAAAATATTCATTTGTAAACAAATCAAGGCATTCAACTCTTTCTCTCTATCTGAACCCTCTGGAACTCAAGGTCTCAGCAAGTATTCTTTCTTCCATGGCAACAAGTCATTTGCATAAGTTTAATAAGAATCTGTTCTCCTTGTAACAGGACACCATTGGAAACACTGCTTATTTTACCAAGGCTTTGACTGGAATGTCATATTTGAAAAGACTCAGATATGACCAGACAGCCTAAAGGAACTAAGGTTGACTTTATAAAATCTGAAGCCGTAAAGCCCCTTGGAACCATTTGCCTGATACCTTGCTTACAGAGTTCCCAGCAGCCTCATCAGGTGAGTAAAGGATGTCACTTCCTGGCAGGTACGGGTACCTCAGGATACTTTAGGTACCTCAGGAAGAGGAATTCGCCCAAAACGACAGGTATTGCAGGCATGTCTGATGGCAAGTACGTGGCTTGGCTTCTGGCCAAGAGAGGCTACTAAAAGTTCAACCTAAAGATTCCTTATAAGAAGTTCCAGCAAAGCAGATTCTAAAAGATCTATATGATCACTCACTGTTCTTGCTGAGCTTATGTAAATAATTAGGCCAAGTTTGTTAAAACTGGACTTGTTTTTCAAATGAATTAGTCCTGATTTGGCTATTTTTGGAAATGAGGGTTATTTTAGAGAGAAAAATTATGTTTTAATAACACACCTTTATGGATGTTAAATTCTAGATTTGGTTATCCTTAAATGTTTGTTTACCTAAGCTAGACAACTTGAGGTAAACTTCAGAGAAGTTGCACGATAGCTCGTTTAGATGATCTTACTTTTGCCAGTCAGTCAGCCCCAGATATAAGGAGGAAACTTCAGAAAATTGAAGGATTTGAAGGGAAGAATCTGACTGAGTTGGCGAGAATAGCAGAAATAGCTGCTGAGGACTATGAGTCTTGCTTGTGGGGGACTAGAGCTCTCTTACAGACTCTGCAGGATCACTTCTCGGCCTTTTGGCTAAGATCAAGTGCAGACTCTGCAGGAAAAAGGAAAAAGCACAGCTTTGTCAGAGCCATGCCACTTGTTTGGACTTTGATCTCCACAAGGGAGTGCGTTCACTGTCTGAGTCCAGGAAACAGGCGATCACCTGATACCCCCTCCCCACCACACCCTGACAAGTGAGGGAGTTTCTTGGGATGGTGGGCTACTGCAGGCTGTGGATACCATGGTTCACAGAGGTTGCCCGACCTCTCTACAAACTAAGGGAGGACTCACTATGGTAGAGTGGACAGCTGGGGCAGAAGGAGCATTTCAGGAATTACAAACAGTCTTACTGAGTGCCCCGGCATTGGTCATCCCAGATGTTACCAAGCCCTTCCACTTGTATGTGGATAAAAAGGCAGAGGTGGCCAAAGGAGTTTTGACTCAGACTCTGGGGCCTTGGCAAAGGCCAGTAGCCCATTTTAGCTTGAAACTAGATCCAGTAGTGGCTGGGTTCCCCCACCTTGCCTCTGCATAATTGCTGCCATGGGCCTCCTGGTCAAGGATGCAAGTAAATTGACTTTGGGTCAAAATCTCATCTTGACCACCACTCATGCTATCGAGGGCCTTCTCCGGACTCCACCAGACCGGTGGATGACAGACGCTCAAGTAATGGGGTATCAGGCCCTCCTCCTCAACAAACCAAAAGTGACTTTCCAGCCCCCAGTGGTGCTAAATCTAGCCATGTTGCTACCAGAGGAGCTGGCTGACCACTTACATGACTACGGGGAGGTCCTAACCCAGGACCGGATCTTAGAGACACTCTAAGTGTCTCTAAAATCTGGATAAGGCCAGATCAGACAGATCTGATCCTGGATGCGGAGATGACTCTGTTCACAGACAGGAACAGCTACATGGTTGATGGAAAGAGGTATGAGGGGGCTGCATTGGTTGTTCCTTAGCAGGAACTCTGGGCGACAGTCCTACCACATGGAACATCAGTGCAAAAAGCAGAGCTGATTGCACTTGCCAAGGCACTGCAGATGGCCAAGGGTAAGACCGCCAACATCTATATGGACGGTAGGCTGGGTAGAGGCTTTTTTTTGCCAAAAAGCTACTAGAGGTTTGGGTTACCTCTCGCAATCAGGTCAGACAACGGCCTTGCATTTGTGAGTTCGGTCTCACAGGCATTGGCCAAGGCTGTGGGTAGTAATTGGAAATTATATTGTGCCTACTGGCCCCAGAGCTCCAGGCAAGTAGGGAGAATGAACTGGACTCTTAAAGAGACCTTGACAAGGCTAATTCTGGAGACTGTCAGTGGATTGGTGGGTCTCCTTCCTTTCACCCTCCTCAGGGCATGATAGACACCCTACTTAAACAAGGTGATCTCATTTGAAATAATGTTCGGGAGACCCCCCCCCCCCCCCCGCCCCATTCTGCCCTTGGCTATAAGAGGTTGCTCTAGCAGAAATGACTGATCAGTCTGTACTCCAGTCACTGCAGGTGCTACAGTCTGTCTAGCCCATGCAGGGATCTGAACTGCCTACACTGAGACAGAGATGGAGGTGGAACTATATCCTACCAACCCAGGGACTTGGTTTGGATATGCCACCACCAACTGGGAAACTTGGAGCCTCACTAGAGGGGACCGTTTACTGTCATCCTGACTACCCCCATGGCAGTAAAAGTAGAAGGCATCAAGGCCTGGATTCACGCGGGTCATGTCAAACAAGCCGAGGATGAGGACGCCCCCCAGAGATGGATGCCGCTGCCGGTGGTCCCCGCCGATCGTGGACTAAAGCTAAGACTCAAAAGCAATGAGTTCATTAAGTTCATTGTTGCTCCTATTGTTAGAGTATAGGTGGGAAATATAGACAATTAGGGCTTGACATGCTATTTCTAGAAAAAGGGGGGCTCTGCGTAGCCCTAGGAGAGGAATGCTGTTTTTAGGTAAATCACACTGGAGTCATTAAAACAGTCCGGCAAAAGAGGATATAGAACTGGCTGTAAGTCAAGGATTGACTAATCTCCAAAGAAAAGGGGGGAATTTAAGGGCCTATTTAGCCAAAACGGCTCCGTTTTGGTTGAACAGCCATTTTGCTGTTTATGCAGTAAAACTTAAACTGACCCCCCTCCCCCCCCCCCCCCCCCAGGGAACGTACTTAAAAGCAAATCCAGAAAATCAGTCCCAGGTAACAAAGCCCAAATACAAGGGCAGGTCAGGCCAGGTGGAGACATTCAATCAGTGGGGCACACATACTGTCTCCCTAGCTACCAAGGAGTATGGGCCCTGTCCTTTGGGCGACTTTTAGGCACCAATTTTGACCAAGGTGATAGGCTAGTTCAAATATCTACTAGGGTAATTGTAATTCAATTGGTCACTTATGTGTGACCTAGCCTGATTGTGCAGCTTTCTGTGTGTTACAATTTCATTGGCCACCTGTGTGTGGCTAGGCCCAACCACATGGCCTTTGCCCTTAAAAGCCAGTCTATAACACAGAGAGGGGTCGCCTCTTTGTAAGAGATGGCCCTAGCCGGTCAGTTTGATTCTCGATGCTTGGCACAAAATAAAGCTTTGCTTGACCTTCGCTTTGTATCAGCCTCACTCCTTTGATTACAGACCCAACAGGTAGAAAATATATCTGAAAAAATAACATCTGAAAACTTCCCAAATATGTGGAGGGAAACAGAGATCAAGATTCAAGAGGCACAGAGATCCCCCAACAAATTCAGCACAAGGAGGTGCATACCAAGACACACAGTAATTAAGTGGGGGTGGGAGGAGTGGTAAAGAAAGAATTTTGAAGGTTGTAAGAGAAAAGAAGATGGCTACATACAAAGGGAACTCCAAAAGCCTTTCAGCTGATTTTTCAGCAGAAAAATCACAGGTCAGAATAGAGTGGCGTTATGTATTCAAAATGCTAAAAGGGAAAAATCTGCAGCCATGAATACTCTATGCAGCAAGGATATGATTCAGAAAAGGAGGATAGATAAGGAGTTTTTCAGACAAACAAAAACTACAGGAGTTCATGACACTACACCAGCCCTAGAAGACATATTAAAGGGGAGTCTTTGGTGGAAAGATCATTAATGAGAGTATAAAAAGTAAAAAAAAACACACATGCAGTAAAAATAAGTATTTATGTAAAAATTACTCAAGGGATTCCTAAAATAAAAGGATGTGAAATCTGATGCTAAATATCTGAAATGTGGAGGGAAGAAGAGTAAATAATGAGTTCAAAATTAAGTGACCATCAACTTAATACAGACCACTGTATGCAAAAGATCTTTTATATAAAATGAATGGAAATTGCAAATCAAAAATCAATAATAGACATGAAGAAATAGAGCAATGAATCCAAGCATATCACTAAAGGAAACCACAAAGCCATGAAAGAGAGAAAGGGAGGAAAGGATCAGGAAAAAACTACAAAACAACCACAAAGCATATAACAAAATGGCATCCCTCAAATACAGCTAGATAGTTATCAATTCATCCTGAACATCCAAGAAACCAATCAGAAGTCTGCGAGAACAAATACTGGAAGTCTGTAAGTAGAAAATTGACCACTTTTTGGAAGATAGGAGGTGTGGAGACTTGAATCTGGTCTGATACAACTGTGGATATGGTGGCGGTGGGGAGGGAGTCTGCTTAAGGAAGCTACTGTAAAGTATTATAATCAGTGGAGCACAAAATCAGAACTTCTAGAAATATGCTACAGTGGGGGACATACTGGCTTAAACGTGCTCAGGTGATGAGGCAGAGTGGATTCCCAGGTGGGACACCATGATCTGAGGATCCCCTGGCTCACAAGAAGAATGGATGGCACCTAAGTTCTGCACTGTTCCCTGCGTAGGAGCATGAAAGCCAGCTGAGAACAGTGAGTCTAGGTGCTGGCTTTCTGCCCTTTGTTGCCATAAACTGCAAATTGCTGTGTGGTCCTGCAATTGCTTTCCTGGGACAGGTTCAGCAAAAGGCAGAAGTGTGGGGAGAACTTCCCTGGGAGGAACAGCACAGGTTCCAAATGCAGGAGCTTGAGTTTTTGAAACAAAACAGGAGTTTTGAAACTCAGTCATGTGCCTGAGATAAAACAGCTCAGAGAGAGTCAGGATGAACACAGAGTTCTGATGGAACAAAGGAGACAAGATTGATTGGTCTTCTGTAGGGGGTTACTGAAGAGTGGGGGTGCAAATTTTCAGCTCCTTTGCTAGAGAGCTCCCACTACGATATTCATCTGACTCATCATCAGTGCTGAAAGACCAGGGAGCAAAGCAGCACCACCTAATGTAGTCCAAGCCTCTTACACCAAGCCCTGCCTCCCTGCCCCCTGGAAGAGCATCTCCACTAGGGCAAGCCTACTCTGAATCAGCAAAACAGGTCCCTCCCCCAAAAGACTAGCACAAACTCTGATTGCAGCACCAAGTTTACTGATCAGAGACAGTTGTGAAGCTTCAGGTATAGGGGAAATAGGATATAGCATCCTTTATACTTTTATTCTTAATTTATTATTTTTTTTTCAGTTAATTTTCTTATTTTTCTATTCTTTTTTATTCTTTTCTAATTTTTATATATACATTATATATATTTTATTTTTTGTTTCATTTCATTCTATTATATATTATATATCTATGTTTATTATATTTATTATATATAATATATTTATATACCTATTATTATATATAATAGATGTACTTATATCTATATAGATATATTACTTCTATATATAATAAGTATATATATTTTTTCTTCTTTCTTTCTTAGTTTGGGATCTAGTTTCTTTTAACAAGTATACCAAATACACCCAGGATCTAGGTTTGTTGTTGTTGTTGTTGTTATTGTTGTTTTTCTTTTTCTTCCTTCTTTTCTTTTCTGGATAAAATGAAGAGATGGAGAAATTCATCCCCCAAAAAGTGAGAAATAAAAAAATCTTAAAAACAACAAGACAAAAGAAGTCCTTAACTTATAAGATAAAATCCATAAGGCTAGCAGGGTATTTTTCAAAAGAATCTTGGCAAGCCAGAAAGGAGTGGCAAGATATAATGCAAAGTGCTGGATGGGAAAATCTGCAGCCAAGAATATTCTATCCAGCAAGGCTATCATGCAGAATAAAAGGAGAGATAAAGAGTTTCCCAGACAGAGAAAAACTAAAGGACTTTGTGATCACTAAACCAGCCTCAAAAGAAATATTAAAGGGGATTCTCTGAGTAGAAAGGAGACCAAAAGTGACAGTTTAAAGGCAAGAAACATAAAAGGCAGTAAAATTGAATATTTCTGTAAAAATCAGTCAAGAAACTCACAAAAAAGGTTATAAAATATAACAACATATACATAAATATGGGGGAAGAGAGAATAAAAGAATGGGATCAGACTTGAATAACCATCAACTTAATACATACTGCCATATACAGAAGAGATTATATACAAACACAACAGTAACCATAGATTTAAAAAAAACACACCAATAAACATGTGAAAAATAAAGAGGAAGAGACCTAAATATAACACTAGAGAAAATCAGCAAAACATGGAAGAGAGGAAGACAAGAAAGGATCAGAGAAAACTTCCAGAAACAACCACAAAACAAATAACCAAATAGCAATAAATACATACCTACCAATAATTACTTTGACTGTAACTGGACTGAACATTCCAGTCAAAAGACAAAGTAGATTAAAAAAAAACCAAGACCCATACATATGCTGCTTGTAAGAGACTCATTTCAGACTTAAAAATACCTGCATTGAAAGTGGAGGGGATGGAGAAACATTTATCATGCATATGGATGTCAAAAGAAAGCTGAAGTAGCAATGCTTCTACTGGGAAAACTAGACTTTAAAACAAATACTGTAACAAGAGATGAAGAAAGGCACTATATAACAATAAAGGGGACAATCCAATAAGAAGATATAACAATTGAAGATATTTATGCACACAACATAGGAGCACCAAAATATATAAAACCATTAATAACAAACATAATAGAACTAATTGATAATAAATAATGAGCTAAATAAGATGGATTTAACAAATATATTCAGAACATTCTACCCTAAAACAGAGGAATACAAATTCTTTTCAAGTGCACGTGGAATATTCTCCAGAATACATCAATCACATATTAGGTCACAAAATAGCCCTTGACAAATAAAAAAAGGTTACTGTCAGACCATATAACTTTTCTGACCACAAAATTATGAAACTAGAAGTCAACCACAAGAGAAAAATTTAGAAAGACCATAAACACATGGAGATTAAATAACATGCTACTAAACAATAAATGGGTCAATCAAGAAACCAAAGAACAAATAAAAAAAATACATGGAATCAAATGAAAAAGAAAACACAGTGATCCAAAACCTTTGGGATGCACCAAAAGTGATCCTAAGAGGGAAGTACATAGCAAAACAAGCCTACCTCAAGAGGCAAGAAAAATCTCAAACAACCACACCTTATAGTTAAAGGAGCTAGAAAAAGAACAACAAACAAAGCCTAACACCAGCAGAAGGAAAGGGATAATAAAGATTGAGCAGAAATAAATGATATAGAAACTAAAAAAGCAATAGAATGCATCAAGGAAACCAGGAGCTTGTTCTTTGAAATAAATTAAAAAATTGTCTAGCCAGACTTATAAAAAAGAAAGGAGAAAAGACCCAAATAAATAAAATCACAGGTTTCGCAAAAATAAATTTAATATGATTTGAAACAAACAAAAAAAATCACAAGATAGAAAAGAGAAATAACCAACACCACAGAAATACAAACAGTTATAAAAGAATATTATGAGAAACTATATGCCAACTTATACAACCTGGAGGGAATGGATACATTCCTAGAAACATATAAACTCCTAAAACTGAAACAGGAAGAAAAAGAGAACTTGAACAGACTGATATTCAACAAAGAAATTGAATCCATAATAAAAAAAATCTCCCAAAAAAACAAAAGACAGGACCAGATGGTTTCACAGGCAAATTCTACCAAACATTCAAAGAAGAGTTAATAGCTGTTCTTCTCAAATTATTCCAAAAAATAGAAAAGGAAGGGAAAGTCCCATATTCCATGAGGCCAGCATTACCTAGATACCAAAACATGATGAAAAAAGAGAACTGTGGGCCAATATCTCTGATGAACATAAACGCAAAAATCTTCAACAAAATACTAGCAAACTGAATCCAATAATACATTAAAAGAATCATTCACTATGATCAAGTAGGATTTATTCCTGGATTGTAAGCGTGCTTCACTAGTCACAAATCAATCAATGTGATACATCATATTAATGAAAGAAAGGATAAGAACCACATGATCATTTCAATAAGCACAGAAAAAGCATTTCACTAAGTACAACATCCATTCATGAAAAAAACCTTCACAACAAAGTAGGTTTAGAGGAAACATACCTCAACATAGGAAAGGCCATATATGAAAAACCCACAGCGAATATCATCCTCAATGGGGAAAAACTGAGATCCTCTTCTCTATGGTCAAAAATAAGACAGGGATGTCCACTGTCATTCCTGTAACTTAACATAGTACTGGAAGTCCTAGCCACAGCAATCAGACAACAAAAAGAAAAAAAATGCATCCAAATCAGCAAGGAAAAAGTAAAACTTTCACTCTTTGCAGATGACATGATACTCTATATAGAAAACCCAAAAGGCTCCACCAAAAAACTGCAATAAAAACTCAGTAATGTCACAGGACACAAAACCAAAATACAGAAATCTGTTGCATTTCTATACAGCAATAATGAAATGTCAGGAAGAGAAATTAAGGAATCGATCCTATTTACAATTCCACGAAAAACCCTAAGATACCTAGGAGTAAACCTAACCAAAGAGGTGAAAGACCTGTCCTCTGGAAACTATAAAACACTGATGAAAGAAGTTGAAGATGACACAAAGAAATGGAAAGATATCCCATGCTCATGGATTGGAAGAAGAAATATTGTTAAAATGTACTTACTACCCAAAGCCATCTACACATTCAATGCAATCCCTATCAAAATGCCAACAGCATTTTTCACAGAGCTAGAACAAACAATCCTAAAATTTGTATGGAATGATAGAAGTCCCCAAATGGTCAAAACAACCTTGAAAATGAAGCAAAGCTGAAGGCATCACAATTCTGGATTTCAAGTTATATTACAAAGTTGTAGCAATCAACATAGTATGGTACGGGCACAAAAACAGATACACTGATCAGTGGGATAGAATAGGAAATCCAGAAATGAATGCACGAATGTATGGTCAATTAATCTTCAACAAAGCAGGGAAGAAAATCCAATGTGGAAAAGGCTGTCTCTTCGACATATGGTATTGTGAAAACTGGACAGTAACATGCAAAAGAATGAAACTGGACCATTTTCTTATACTATACACAAAATAAACTCTGAATGGATTAAAGACATAAATGTGAGACATGAAACATAAAAATCCTAGAAAAGAACACAGAAAATAACTTCTCAGGCATCAGCTGTAGCAACTTCTTTCTAGATATGTCTCCAGAGACAAGGGAAGCAAAAGCAAAAATAAGCTTTTAGAATGACATAAAAATAAAAAGCTCCTGCACAGTGAAGAAACAATCAACAAAACTAAGAGGCTGGTTATAGAATGGGAGAAGATATTTGCAAAAAACATATCTGATAAAGGGTTAGTATACAAATTATATAAAGAACTTATAAAACCCAACTCTCAAAAAAAAGAATAATCCAATTTAAAAACAGGCAGAAGATATGAATAGACATTTTTCCAAAGACATTCAGATGGCCAACAGACAGATGAAAAGGTGCTTGCCATGATTTACCATCAGGGAAATGGGAATCAAAAGTATAATAAGATGTCACCCACACCCATCAGAATAGGTAAAAATCAACAACACAAGAAACAACAGGTGTTGGCTGGGATGTAGAGAAAGGGAAACACTATTGTGCTGTTGGTGGGAATGCAAACTGTGAAGCCACTGTGGAAAACGGTATGGAGATTCCTCAAAAAGGTAAAAATAGAGCCACTGTATAATCCAGCAATTGTATTACTAGGTATTTACCCAAAGAATACAAAAATGCTAATTCAAAGGGATACATGTGCTCGGATGTACATGTATAGCACTATTGCCAACAATAGTCACCTAGTGTCCATCAACTGACGCATAAAAAAAAAAGAAGCGGTGTGTATATATATAATGAAATATTACTTAGCCATAAAAAAGAATGAAATCTTGCCATTTGCAATGGCATGGATGGAACTAGAGAGAATAATGCTAAGTAAAATATGTCAGAGAAAGACATATACCATATGATTTCACTCATATGTGGAATCTAAGAAACAAAACATAAGCAAGGGGAAAAAGAGGGAAAAACCAAGAAATAGACTCTTAACTGTAGAAGATAAACTGATGGTTAGCAGAGGGGAGGTGAGTGGGGGGATGGGTGAAATAGCTGATGGGGATTAATGAGTGCACATATCATGATGAGCACCAGGTGTTGTATGGAAGTGTTGAAACGCTATGTTGTACACCTGAAACTTTTACTATACTGTGTGTTAACTAACTGGAATTTAAATAAAAACTAAAAAAAATAAAACCAATGTAATGCAATTGATTAATGGAATGAAGGAAAAACATCATATGGTTATCTTAATTCATATAGAAAAAGGCACTTGAAAAAAATCCAACAACCTTTCCTGATAAAGAAAACACTCAACAAACTAGGAATTGAAGGGCACTTCATCAACATGATAAAGGTGATATATGAAAAACTCATTCCTAACATTATATTCAATGATAAAATCTGAAAAATTTCCCCCTGAGATCAAGAACAAGACAAGAATGTCCACACTTGGGGCACCTGGGTGGCTCAGTGGGTTAAAGCCTCTGTCTTCAGCTCAGATCATGATCCCAGGGTCCTGGATCAAGCCCCGTGTTGAGCTCTCTGCTCAGCGGGAAGCCTGCTTCCTCCTCTCTCTCTCTACCTGCCTCTCTGCCTACTTGTGATCTCTGTCTGTCAAATAAATAAATAAAATGTTTAAAAAAAATGTCCACACTTGTCTCTTCAGTTCAATATTGTACTCAAAGTTCTGGCCAGGACAGTTAGGCAAGAGAAAGAAATAAAAGGCATCAAAATTGGAAAGAAGGAACTAAATTTATTTTTATTTGCAAATGACATTATATAGAGAAAATCCTAACATATCCACACAAAATAAGTGTTAAAATTGATGAAGAAATTAAGCAAAGTTGCAGGATATAAGATTAACATACAAAAATCAATTTCTAGACAGAAGCAATGAACTCTTAAAATTAAGAAAAAAATCATCTGGAATACCATCAAAAAGAATTAGATACTTAGAAATAAATTTAACCACAGAAATACAATATTTGTGAATTGGAAGCTACAAAACTTGGATGAAGAAATTAAAGACCTAAATAAATGAAAATTTGTCTACATTCATGGATTAGAAGACTTAAATTGTTAAGACAATACTCCCCAAAGAGATAAATAGATTCATACAATCCTTATCAAAACTCCAATAGTATTTTTGCAGAAATGGAAAGCTGATCCTAAAATTTATTTAAAATTATAAGAGACTCAAAACACTCAAAACAATTTTTAAAAGAATAATAATGTTGAAGGTCACATAGTTTCCAATCTCAAAAATTATTACAAAGCAACAGTAAATCAAAATATTGTGGTACTAGCATAAGGATAAATGGGGGAGGAGGTTAAGATATCAGAGGAGGAGTAGGGGGACCTTGGGCTTGTCTCCTCCTGCAAACACAGTTAGATAAATATCAAATCATTCTGAACACACATAAAAGCAATCTGTGGTCTGAGAGAACAAACTGCACACCTGGACACTTAAAAACTGCCACAGTGTGGAAGGTAGGAGTTTCAGAGAGTTGATCTGGGAGAGAAAAGAGCTGCAAGTGTTATGGAGAGGAAGGAGCCCTGATCACAGAGAGAGGGGAGAGAGAGAGAGAAATATGTACAGGGGAATGCGTGAGAAAAAACTCTTCCCCAAAGCCATTCACTGGAAAAAGGAGAGGGGTTTTTATAAGTAAAGGAGCACAAAGTCTGAAGTTTTAGAGGTCCACACCATCACCAGGTTCTCACCTGGTGGGCTGAGCAGTGCTCCAGTGGGGAAAGAGGACAGAGAACCAGGAGTGGGCAGCATGATTGGAGGATTCCCCTGGATCTCACAGGGAGAAAAAATCCCCCTTCTTGGAGTGCATCTGGGAGAGGTTGCATGGCCACTCTGGGACAAAAGACTTGGCAGGTACCATTTAGCTGCCTCATTCACTAACAGGAAGGGGGACACTTGCTGAGGGCAATAAACCTTGGTGCTGGCTTTTTGCTGAGCTTTACCATAAATTCTGAGCTGCTGCACAGTCGTGAGATCATTTTCTGGGACAAGCTGGCACCTGGCCACAGCACAACAAGACCCTTTCCCAGAGGAAAAGCTGGGCATATCTATAGTATTAAGAGTTTTGAAACCCAGCTGCATGCCTGAGATAAAACACAAGAGGGCTGTCCCACCTGGCAGGTGGATGGCTCAGACATAGGCAGGGTGAAGGCAGGGATCTGACAGAACCTGGGGACACAAGAGGGGTGACTGCTCTTCTGTGAGGGCTTGCTGAGGAGTGGCAGGTGAGAGCTCCCCTTTCCTGGGAGGAAAGGGCTGGTGTTGCCATTATCTGCCATGCCTATCAACACTGATTTCAGTGAGCAAAACAGTGCCACCAAGTGGAGGCTGGAGCCACTTACACAAAGCCCTGCCCCTCAGGGAACAGCAGGTGCATCTTCACTAGGGCAAGTCGGCCTGAGAATCAGCATAGAAGGTCCCTCCTGCAGAGGACCAGCACAAACCCCTCACCCGCACCAACTCTACTGATCACAGGGTGCCACCACGTTTCGGCTTTAGTGGGGAAAGGTTCTGGCTTCCTTTGGGTATGTATGTATGTATGTATGTATTTATTTTTGGATCTAGTTTTTTTTAACAAGGAGACCAAAGCACACACAAGCAGACCAAAACACAGGTAGGACCCGGTTTATTCTCTTTTTAAAAATTTTTAAAATTTTTAATTTTTTTGAATCTAGCATTTTTTTTTTAAGAGAGAGAGATGGGGGACCTGGGTGGCTCAGTTAGTTAAGCATCTGCCTTTGGCATAGGTCATGACCTCAGGGTCCTGAAATGGAGTCCCACAATGGGCTCCCTGCTCAGTGGGGAGCCTACTTCTCCCTCTCCCCTTCCCCACCACTCGGTGTTCTCTCTCTCTCTCTAAAATAAATAAATAAAAGCTTTGAAAAAATAGAGAAAAAGAGTGCATGAGTCAGGAGTGGGGGGGCAGAGGAGGAAGGAGAGAGCAGGCTTGACACCAGCTCAGAGCATGGTCCTGAGATCGCGACCTAAGCTGAAATCAAGAGTTGGACACCTAACTGACTGAGCCACCCAGGCACCACAGATATAGCTTCTTTTAACAAATAGATCAAAACACACCTAGGATCTATCTCCCCCACTTTTTGAGTTCTTTTTTTTATTTAATTAAATTTATTTTTTTATGATTTAAACATATAATGTAACCCCACCACCCTCTCCCAACCCCTCTCCCCCTCACCCCCCTCAGTTTGTTTTATGACATTAAGAGTCTCTTTTGTTTGTCTTCCTCCCATTGAGTTTTTTTTAAAGATTTTCTTTCTTTCTTTTCCTTTCTTTCTTTCTCTCTGTCCTTTCTTTCTTTCTCTCTTGACAGAGAGAGAGAAAGAGGGCACAAGCAAAGGGAGAAGCAGGCAGAGGGAGAGGGAAAAGCAGGCTCTCTGCTGAGCATTAAGGCAGATGCTTAACCAACCAAGCCACCCAGGCACCCTGGACCTCTTCTTAATATAGCAATTACTTTCAGGAGCAGGAATGCAACAGGCTTTCCTAGCAGTCACACACATATAAAACCCCATAAATGACAAGATGGGAGGAATTCACCCCAAAAGAAAGAACAGGAAGAAGTCATGCCCCAGTATTAAATCAATACAGATACAAGTAAAATGACTGAACCAGAATTTAAAATGATAATAGTAATAATACTAGCTGGGCTTGAGAAAAGCATAAAAGACACTAGAGAATTCGTTACTGCAGAGATGAAGAACTTAGAGCTAGCTAGGCCAAAATAAAAAATGCTATACCCAAGATGCAAAACTGGATAGATGCAATAACAGTGAGGAGAGCGATGAAGCAAAGGAATGAATCAGTGATGTAGAAGATAAAACCATTGAAAATAATGAAGTTGAAATGAAGAGGAAAAGAAAGGTATTGGATCACAAAGGTAGACTTAGGAACTTGGCAACTCCTTAAAGCATAGTAACATTCATATCATAGGCGTTCCCGATGAGGAAAAAAAAGGGGCAGAAGGCTTATTTGAGGAAACTATAGCTGAAAACTTCCCTCATGTGGTGAAGGAAACAGACATTGAAATCCAAGAAGCACAGGGAACTCCCATTAAATTCAACACAAGCCAGCCATCACCAAGATATATCATAGTCAAATTCACAAAATACACAGACAAGGAAAGAATCATGAAGGCAGCAAAGGGAAAAAAAAGTCCTTGACCTACCAGGGAAGACAGATCAAGTTCACAGTGGATTCACCCTCAGAAACTTGGCAGGCTAGAAGCCTGCTTCATGTTATATTCAATGGGCTGAAGGAGAAAAATATGTAGCCTAGAATACTTTATGCAGAAAAGCTACCATTCAGAATAGACAGAGTTAAAGAGTTTCCTGACAAAAAATAAAGAGTGCATGACCTCTAAACCAGTCCTGCAAGAAGTCGTAAAGGGGATTCTCTGAGTGGGGAAAAGAAAGACCAAAAGCTACAAAAATTAGAAAGGAACAGAGAACATCAACAGAAACACAACCTTTACAGGTAACACAAAGGCACTAAATTTATTCCTATCAACAATCACTCTGAAGGTAAATGGACTAAATGCTCCAATCAAAAGACAAAGGGTATCAGAATGTATTAAAAAACAAGACCCATCTATATTCTGCCTACAAGAGACTCATTTTGGATCTAAAGACATCTGCATATTGGAAGTGAGGGGATGGAGAGCAATTTATCATGTTAATGGACATCAAAAGAAAGCCAGGGTATCCATACTTGCATCACACAAACTACATTTTAAATTTAACACTGTAACAAGAGATGAAAAAGAGCCCTATACTATAGTAAAGGGGAAAATCCAACAAGATCTAACGATTGTAAATATTTATGCCCCCCAATATGGGAGCACCCAAATATATAAACCAATAACAAACATAAAGAAACTCAGTGATAATAATACAACAACAGCAGGGGACTTTAATGCCCCTTAGAAGGTATAAACAGAAAACCAGCAAAGAAACAATGGGTTTGAAAGACACAGTGGACCAGATGGACTTAACAGACATATTCAGAACATTTCATTCTAAAGCAGCAGAATACACATTCTTTTCAAGAGCACATGGAACTTTCTCCAGAACAGATCACACACTGGGTCACAAATCAGCCCTGAACACATACAAGACTGAGATCACACCATGCATATTTTCAGACCACAATGTGATGAAACTAGGAGTCACCAAAGGAAAAAAATTGGAGAGACCACAAACATATGGAGGTTAAGGAACATCCTACTGAAGAATTAATGGGTTAACAAGAAAATTTAAGAGAAATTTAAAAATATGTAGAAGTAAATGATAATGAAAACACAACAGTCCAGAGGAGGAGTCAAGATGGCGGGGAAGTAGCAGACTGAGATGACATCAGGCAGCAGGAGATCAGCTAGATAGCCTATCAAACCATTCCGAACACCTACGAATCCAACAGGAGATCGAAGAGAAGAAAAGCAACAATTCTAGAAACAGAAAATCGACCACTTTCTAAAAGGTAGGACCAGCGGAGAAGTGAATCCAACACGACGGGAAGATAGACCCCAGGGGGAGGGGCCGGCTCCCAGCAAGCGGCGGAAAAATGGAGCACAAAATCAGGACTTTTAAAAGTCTGCTCCACAGAGGGACATCATTCCAGAGGCTAAACTGGGGTGAAGACCTTGCGGGGACAGCGTGGACTCAGGTTCTGCGGGGTCACAGAAGGATCCAGGGTGTCTGAGTGTCACAGAGCTCACAGGTATTAGAGTGGGGAAGCCGGCTGCGGAGACAGAGCTGAGGAGTGAGCTCTCAACTCGGGGTTTCCTAGAGCCATGGTCTGTGACACAGGCCGGTGCTCTGTGCAAGGTGTCCCCACAAGATCTGGGGAGACTCCGACCTGGGAGAGCTCAGGGATCTATGGGGTTCGGAGACTCTAGGTGGGACTCTGCCAGAGACAGAGATGCTTGGTCACAGGCTGGGTGACCTCGGAGCACAGCCAGAAGCCAGTGAGACGGGACTGATTACTCACGATTTTCTCCAAACACAGCTGGAACCTGGGGAGACGGGAGTGATTAAGCGCTTTCCTCTGAAGGCGCACTGAAGACTGGGGCCCCGAGCTCTCGTCTCCTCCGAGCCGGAGATTGGGAGGCCTCCATTTTCATTCCCATCCTCTGGAACTCTACAGAAAGTGTTCAGGGAAAAAAAGCTCCCGAAAGTGAACCTGAGAGGATTATTTAGCCTGGCCCCTGGTAAGGGTGGTGCAATTCTGCCTGGGGCGGAGACACTTGAAAATCACTACAACAGGCCCCTCCCCCAGAAGATCAACAAGAAATCCAGCCAAGACCAAGTTCACTTAACAAGGAGAACAGAGGAATTCCAGAGGAGGAGAAAGCAAAGCATGGAATTCTTGGCTTTCTCCCGATGAATCTTTAGTCTTGCAAAGTTAATTAATTTTTTTTAATTTTTTTCTCTTCTGCTAATTTTTTTTAACTTTTAACCTTTCCTCTTTTAACGTTTTTTAACTAGTTTATCTTAATAACTTTCTTAAAAAAATCTTTTTTGAACCTTTATTATTATAGTCATATTTTATCCATCACTGTATCTAACTTTATTATTTGTATATACATAGGGTTTTTTTTCTTCTAAAAAATTTGGGGTACAACTTCTCTAATAGATCAAAATACACCCCAAGTCTAGTACTGGGCTTGATCTAGTCTCCAGCCCAAGGAAGTTCTCTCCACTTTCTTTTTCTTTTTTTTTAATCTCCCTAACAACTTACTTTATCAACTCCTTTGTTAGAAAAAAATTTTTTTTCATCTTTATAGTCATATTTCATCCCTTCGTTGTGTTTACCCTTATAAACGTTTTTCATTCTTTAAAATTTTGGGAGGTAGTTTCTTCTAAGAGACCAAAATACTCCCAAAATTAAGTGGGTGACCCTGTTCTAGTCACCAGTCTAATACATATATATATTTTTCTTTTTTTATATTTTTTTCTTTATTCGTGTTCTCTTTTTTTAAGATTTTCTTTTTTTCTCTTTTCTGAACTTCTTTTTACCTCCTTCCCCCCACCCCCACGATTTGGGGTTTCTTCTGATTTGGTAAAAGCACATCTTCCTGGGGTCTTTGCCACCCTTTTAGTATTAGATTTGCTCCTTCATATATTCTTATCTGGACAAAATGACAAGACGGAAAAACTCACCACAAAAAAAAGAACAGGAGGCAGTACCGAAGGCTAGGGACCTAATCAATACAGACATTGGTAATATGTCAGATCTGGAATTCAGGACGATAATTCTCAAGGTTCTAGCCGGGCTCGAAAAAGGCATGGAAGATATTAGAGAAACCCTGTCCGGAGAAATAAAAGCCCTTTCTGGAGAAATAAAAGAACTAAAATCTAACCAAGTTGAAATCAAAAAAGCTATTAATGAGGTGCAATAAAAAATGGAGGCTCTTACTGCTAGGATAAATGAGGCAGAAAAAAGAACTAGTGATATAGAAGACCAAATGACAGAGAATAAAGAAGCCGAGCAAAAGAGAGACAAACAACTACTGGACCACGAGGGGGGAATTCGAGAGATGTGATACCATAAGACGAAACAACATTAGAATAATTGGGATTCCAGAAGAAGAAGAAAGAGAAGAGGAGCAGAAGGTATATTGGAGAGAATTATTGTAGAGAATTTCCCTAATATAGCAAAGGGAACAAGCATCAGAATCCAGGAGGTGCAGAGAACCCGCCTCAAAATTAATAGGAATAGGTCCACACCCCGCCATTTAATAGTAAAATTTACAAGTCTTAGCAACAAAGAGAAAATCCTGAAAGCAGCATGGGACAAGAAGTCTGTAACATACAATGGTAAAAATATTGGATTGGCAGCAGACTTATCCACAGAGACCTGGCAGGCCAGAAAGAACTGGCATGATATATTCAGAGCACTAAACGAGAAACACATGCAGCCAAGAATACTTTATCCAGCTAGGTTATCATCGAAAATAGAAGGAGAGATAAAAAGCTTCCAGGACAAACAAAAACTGAAAGAATTTGTAAACACCAAACCAGCTCTACAGGAAATATTGAAAGGGGTCCTCTAAGCAAAGAGAGACCCTAAAAGTATTATCAGAAAGGAACAGAGACAATATACAGTAACAATCACATTACAGGCAATACAATGGCACTAAATTCATATCTCTCAATAGTTACCCTGAACGTAAATGGGCTAAATGCCCCAATCAAAAGACACAGGGTTTCAGAATGGATAAAAAAACAAACCCCATTAATATGCTGCCTACAAGAAACTCATTTTAGACCTGAAGACACCTCCAGATTGAAAGTGAGGGGGTGGAAAACAATTTACCATGCTAATGGACATCAGAAGAAATCTGGGGTGGCAATCCTTATATCAGATCAATTTGATTTTAAGCCAAAGACTATAATAAGAGATGAGGAAGGACACTATATCATACTCAAAGGGTCTGTCCAACAAGAAGATCTAACAATTTTAAATATCTATGCCCCTAACATGGGAGCAGCCAACTATATAAACCAATTAATAACAAAATCAAAGAAACACATTGACAAGAATACAATAATAGTAGGGGACTTTAACACGCCCCTCACTGAAATGGACAGATCATTCAAGCAAAAGATCAACAAGGAAATAAAGGTCTTAAATGACACACTGGAGCAGATGGACATCCCAGATATATTCAGAACATTCCATCCCAAAGCAACAGAATACACATTCTTCCCTAGTGCCCATAGAACATTCTCCAGAATAGATCACATCCTGGGACATAAATCAGGTCTCAACCAGTATCAAAAGATTGGGATCACTCTCTGCATATTTTCAGACCACAATTCTCTGAAGCTAGAACTCAATCACAAGAGGAAATTTGGAAAGAACACAAATACATGGAGACTCAACAGCATCCTTCTAAAGAATGAATGGGTCAACCAGGGAATTAAAGAAGAATTGAAAAAAAACATGGAAACAAATGATAATGAAAACACAATGGTCCAAAATCTGTCAGACACAGCAAAGGGAGTCCTGAGAAGAAAATATATAGCGATACAAGCCTATCTCAAGAAACAGGAAAGGTCTCAAATGCACAACCTAACCCTACACCTAAAGGAGCTCGAGAAAGAACAACAAAGAAAGCCTAAACCCAGCAGGAGAAGAGAAATAATAAAGATCAAAGCAGAAATCAATGAAATAGAAACCAAAAAAACAATAGAACAAATCAACGAAACTAGGAGCTGGTTCTTTGAAAGAATTAATAAGATTGATAAACCCCTGGCCAGACTTATCCAAAAGAAAAGAGAAAGGACCCAAATAAATAAAATCATGAATGAAAGAGGAGAGATCACAACCAACACCAAAGAAATACAATCACAAGAACATATTATGAGCAACTCTATGCCAACAAATTTGACAATCTGGAAGAAATGGATGCTTTCCTAGAGACATATAAACTGCCAAAACTGAACCAGGAAGAAATAGAAAACCTGAATAGGCCCATAACCAGTAAGGAGATTAAAACAGTCATCAAAAATCTCCAAACAAACAAAAGCCCAGGGCCAGATGGCTTTCCAGGGAATTCTACCAAAAATTTGAAGAAGAATTAATTCCTATTCTCCTGAAACTGTTCCAAAAAATAGAAATGGAAGGAAAACTTCCAAACTCATTTTATGAGGGCAGCATCACCTTGATCCCCAAACCAGACAAGGATCCCATCAAAAAAGAGAATTACAGATGAATATCTTTGATGAACACAGATGTGAAAATTCTCACCAAAATACTAGCCAATAGGATCCAACAGTACATTAAAAGGATTATGCACCACGACCAAGTGGGATTTATTCCAGGGCAGCAGGGTTGGTTCAACATCCACAAATCAATCAATGTGATACAATACATTAACAAAAGAAAGAACAAGAACCATATGATACTCTCAATAGATGCTGAAAAAGCATTTGACAAAGTACAGCATCCCTTCCTAATCAAAACTCTTCAAAGTGTAGGGATAGAGGGCACATACCTCAATATTATCAAAGCCATCTATGAAAAACCCACCGCAAGTATCATTCTCAATGGAGAAAAACTGAGAGCTTTTCCGTTAAGGTCAGGAACACGGCAGGGATGTCCGCTATCACCACTGCTATTCAACATAGTACTAGAAGTCCTAGCCTCAGCAATCAGACAACAAAAAGAAATTAAAGGCATCCAAATCGGCAAAGAAGAAGTCAAACTATCGCTCTTTGCAGATGATATGATACTATATGTGGAAAACCCAAAAGGCTCCACTCCAAAACTGCTAGAGCTTGTACAGGAATTCAGTAAAGTGTCAGGATATAAAATCAATGCACAGAAATCAGTTGCATTTCTTTACACCAACAACAAGACAGAAGAAAGAGAAATTAAGGAGTCAATCCCATTTACAATTACACTCAAAACCATAAAATACCTAGAAATAAACCTAACCAAAGAGGCAAAGAATCTATACTCGGAGAACTATAAAGTACTCATGAAAGAAATTGAGGAAGACACAAAGAAATGGAGAAATGTTCCATGCTCATGGATTGGAAGAATAAATATTGTGAAAATGTCTATGCTACCTAAATCTATCTACACATTTAATGCAAGGCCTATCAAAATCCCATCCAATTTTTCAAAGAAATGGAACAAATAATCCTAAAATTTATATGGAATCTGAAAAGATTTTGAATAGCCAAAGGAATACTGAAAAAGAAAGCCAAAGTTGGTGGCATCACAATTCCAGACTTCAAGCTCTATTACAAAGCTGTCATCATCAAGACAGTATGGTACTGGCACAAAAACAGACACATAGATCAATGGAACAGAATAGAGAGCCCAGAAATAGACCCTCAACTCTATGGTCAACTAATCTTCGACAAAGCAGGAAAGAATATCCAATCGAAAAAAGACAGCCTCTTCAACAAATGGTGTTGGGAAAATTGGACAGCCGCATGCAGAAAAATGAAATTGGACCATTTCCTTACACCACACACGAAAATAGACTCCAAATGGATGAAGGACCTCAATGTGAGAAAAGAATCCATCAAAATCCTTGAGGAGAACACAGGCAGCAACCTCTTCGACCTCAGCCACAGAAACTTCTTCCTAGGAACAACACCAAAGGCAAGGGAAGCAAGGGAAAAAATGAACTATTGGGACTTCACCAAGATTAAAACCTTTTGCACAGCAAAGGAAACAGTCAACAAAACCAAAAGACAACTGACAGAGTGGGAGAAGATATTTGCAAACGACATATCAGATAAAGGGCTAGTATCTAAAATCTACAAAGAGCTTAGCAAGCTCAACACCCAAAGAACAAACAATCCAATCAAGAAATGGGCAGAGGACATGAACAGACATTTCTGCAAAGAAGACATCCAGATGGCCAACAGACACATGAAAAAGTGCTTCACATCACTGGGCATCAGGGAAATACAAATCAAAACCACAATGAGATACTACCTCACACCAGTCAGAATGGCTAAAATGAACAAGTCAGGAAATGACATGCTGGCATGGATGTGGAGAAAGGGGAACCTTCCTACACTGTTGGTGGGAATGCAAGCTGGTGCAACCACTCTGGAGAACAGCATGGAAGTTCCTCAAAAAGTTGAAAATAGAGGTACCTTATTACCCAGCAATTGCACTACTGGGTATTTACCCTAAAGATACAAACGTAGTGATCCGAAGGGGCACGTGCACCCGAATGTTTATAGCAGCAATGTCCACAATAGCCAAACTATGGAAAGAACCTAGATGTCCATCAACAGATGAATGGATAAAGAAGAGGTGGTATATATATACAATGGAATACTATGCAGCCATCAAAAGAAAAGAAATCTTACCATTTGCGACGATATGGATGGGACTAGAGGGTATTATGCTTAGTGAAATAAGTCAATCGGAGAAAGACAACTATCATATGATCTCCCTGATATGAGGAAGTGGAGAGCAATGGGGGTGGGGGCTAAGGGGATAGGAAAAGAAAAAATGAAACAAGATGGGATCGGGAGGGAGACAAACCAAAAGAGACTCTTAATGTCATAAAACAAACTGTGGGGGGTGGGGGGATGGGGGTTGGGAGAGGGTGGTGGGTTACGTTATATGTTTAAATAAAAATAAAAGAAAAAGAAAACACAACAGTCCAAACCCTTTGGAATGCAGCAAATGCTACCATAAGAGAGAAGCACATAGCAATACAGGCCTTCCTGGATAAGAAACAGAAGTCTCGGGGCGCCTGGGTGGCTCAGTCATTAAGCGTCTGCCTTTGGCTCAGGTCATGATCCCAGGGTCCTGGGATCGAGCCCTGCATCGGGCTCCCTGCTCGGCAGGAAGCCTGCTTCTGACTTTCCTACTCCTCCTGCCTGTGTTCCCTCTCTCACTGTGTCTCTCCCTATCAAATAAAAAAAAAAATCTTAAAAAAAAAAAGAAACAGAAGTCTCAAATACTTAACTGAGCTTACACTTAAAGGAGCTAGAAAAGGAACAGTAGAGAAAGCCTAAAGCCAGCAGAAGGGAAATAATAAAGATTAGAGCAGAAATAAATGATATAGAAACAAAAAATACCCAGTATAACAGATCAACAAAACTAAGAGCTGATTCTTTAAGAACTAATAAAGTTGATAAACCCCTAGTCAGACTTATCAAAAAAAAAAGAAAGGATCAAAATTAATAAAATAACAAGTGAAAGAGGAGAGATCACATATGTACAATGGGATATACTACTCAGCCATCAAAAAGAATGAAATCTTGCCATTTACAATGATGTGGATGGAGTTAGAGTGTGTTATGCTATGCAAGATAAGTCAGTCAGAGAAAGAAATACCATATGATTTTAGTTGCATGTGAAATGTAGGAAAAAAAGCAAATGAGTGTATGGGAAGGGGGTTAAAAAGAGTGGAAACAAACCACAAGAAACTAACAACAGAGAACAAAGTGAGAGTTGTTGGAGGGAGGTGGTGGGGGAAGGGCTAAATGAGTGATGGGTATTAAGGAGCACTGGGTATTATAGGTAAGTGATGAATCACTAAATTCTATTCTTTTTTTTCCCACTAAATTCTACTCTTGAGTAGAAATATTACACTATATGTTAATTGACTAGAATTTAAATAAAAAATTGAAAAAGAAAAAAATTAAAATAATTTTAAAAGAAATCAATTAAATATGCATTCTATTAAATTAATAATTCATTAATATAAAAAATTATTTTAATTAATTTTATTAAGTAAATTTAATATTTAAATCAATAAAATAAAATGTAAATTAAATAAATTAAATACAAACTTTTAATTAAAAATAAAGTCTAGTTTGATAAAAAAAGCATAAATATACAGGTCACTAAAATAAAATTTAGAATGTAGATATAAACGCTTACATCCATGGTCTATTGGTTTTTGAATCATGCAAAGGCCATTCAGTGGAAGAAAGAAATATTTTCCACAATTAATGATGGAATAACTAGATATTTACATACAAGAGAATGAAGTTGGACCCTTCACACCACAGACAAAATTTAACTCAAAATCATTCAAAGATCTAAATGTAGGAGCTAAATATATAAAACTCTTTGAAGAAACATAGGAATAAATCTCCATGACCTTGGATTAGCAATGCATCCTTAGATACAACAGCAAAAGCAAAAGATTAAAAAAAAGATAAATTGGGTTTAATGAAAATAAAATTTTTCTGCATCAAAGTACATTGCCAAGAAAGTGATCAACTCGCAGAATTAGAGATAACATTTGCAAAGCATATTAAAAATATTTGCAAATTACATACCTGATAAGAATCTAGCATATAGAATATGCAAGAAACTCTTACAACTCAACAACAAAAAACCCAATTGTAAAAATTAACAAAGGACTTGAATAGAGATTTCTCCAAAGAATATATACAAATGGCCACTAAACACATGAAAAGATGTTCAACATCACTAGTCATTATAGAAGTGTAGATAAAAACCACAATGATATACTATATCACTCCCACTGGGATGGCTCTAATGATAAGAAAAAGAAGATAGTAAGGGTTGGTAAAGATGTGAAGAAATTGGAAATCTCATACACTGCTAGTGAAAATATAAAATAGTACAATCATGGTCAAAATGCATTAGCAATTTCTCAAAATGTAAAAACAGAATTACCATATTACCCAGCAATTCCAGAAAATTAAAAACCGAAGAGAAACATGTACACAAATGTTTATAGCAGTATTTATGACAGCCCAAAGAATTAAAATAAAAGTACTAAAGTCACTCAAATTTCCATCAACTGATGAATAAACAAATTGTGATATAGCTATACAATGCAGTATTACTCAACCATAAAAAGAATAAAGTACTAATAAAAATGGACGAATCCTTAAAATCTATAATGCTAAATGAAAGAAGCCAGACCCTAAGGTCACATACTGAAAAACAATTGGAAATGCTATTTTGGAAATAGATATTAGCCAGACATTTGAGGAAAGTAGGATTTAGGATCTGGTCCAGTTTATAAGCATATGATAAGACCTCAAAGGCAATTAATAGGATTAGAATCTAACATAGACAGATATATATGGATAACAAGATTTGTGTTTGTCCTGGACAAATCAGTTCCAAATGACCTCCCTTCCCCTCTTATTTTCTTGATAAGAATTAAGGAGGGCCCGTGTTGTGAAGAGCACTGGGTGTTACATGCAACTAATGAATCGTTGAACACTACATCAAAAACTGAGGATGTACTGTATGCTCGCTAACTGAACATAATAAAAAAAAAAGAATTACCTCCTTGAAATTTTCATAACAAAGATAGTCTTCATAAAAGTTCTTGAGAAAACTGGTAGAACATTTACATATCAAAGGCACAGAAAAAGAATGCAAGCTTCTCCAAGAAGTTTTGAAGGCCAGAATTTTTACAATACTTACAAGCCTTTCAAAATAAATAGGGGAGGTCTGGGGTTTGGTAAAAATGATTGGTGGACTTTGAATTGTTTCTGGAGCCATATTGCTGGTCCTGTAAAGACCAGATTGCCAAATAAGAACAATTGTTTTTTTTTTTAAGATTTTATTTATTTATTTGACAGACAGAGATCACAAGCAGGCATAGAGGCAGGCAGAGAGAGAGCAGGGAAGCAGGCTCCCCGCCGAGCAGAGAGCCTGACATGGTGCTTGATCCCAGGACCCTGAGATCATGACCTGAGCTGAAGGCAGAGGCTTTAACCCACTGAGCCACCCAGGTGCCCCAGAACAATTGCTTTTAATTCCTCAAAGAACTGGGGTGCCACCTAACAGATGTCAAGGACTGACACACCCACCCACCTAAGTTGGTCTATTTCTCTTTTCCTCGGTGTACACTGAGCTTAGGAGAGACCTAAATATATTCCTATCAGGTTCTGAAATTGACCAATTTCAAATTTGGTCAAACCTCTAATCATAAAGTTATTAAATCCTTTCAAATATCTTGTCAGGTTTCTGACCCTCCCCCTGGCTCATGCTCTCATTCTCCCTCTCAAATAAATAAATAAAATCTTTGGAGGGGAAAAAGACTTCTTAGAAACTGCAAAATAACTAATTGGCTTAAATACTGAAGAAGGCTTCTTCTAAGTGGTCTCATTCTAAATAAAATAATCTTTGCTGTTTTTATCAGTGGCCTTTTTGGTTTTTTGGTATAATTTGCCATTTAAAAACACTTTCGGCATCGAGAACCACTTCCATTACTTATCCATAGCCTCAATTCAGGTACTAGAACCCCCCCTTTTTAAAGGAGACAGATGTTTATTGAATATGCCACAAAGGGGCAGAGGGCAGGACAGCAAGGGAGGGACTGTCTGCCTTTCAGCCCCTTTTTAACTTGACTGGAGGAAGGGGCTTGCTGAAATAGAAAGAACACTGTATTTGAAGGCAGACATTTGCTCACATATTTATGCATTTGATTTATAAGTATTATTTATATTTTATATTAAGATTTATAAATATTAATTTTTATTAATAGAGCATTTATAAAATTTATAAATATGAATATATTTATTATAACTCTTGCTGTGTTCCAGGCTCGGAGGTAGATACAACAGTGATGAAAATGGACACGCTCTGCCTTCACAGAGCTTTCAGTCCATCCCAGCCCCCTTACATTCTTCTGCTTGGGTAACTTTGAACAAGTCACTTTCTCTCTCAAAGCCTGGATTTCCTCATTTGTAAGATGGGCAATAAGGACAGAGGTTGTAAGGATTACAGAGAGCACAGGTTTAGCCCAAAGCCTGGCATACAGTGGTTACTCCATAGATTTCGATGAGGACATCCTAGCCAAAAGGTCATGGTTCAGATATTTGTTCATTCATGAGTTCAAATAGTGGCAAATACCAAGGTTTCAGGAAATCTGGGTACTGGTTCATAGAGAAAACACTTTGGTTGTAACAACCAAATGAGGTCATTTCAATTCATTGATTATTTCATTGTTTCATTTGTTACACTTATCCAACAGCTGTATTAATTTGTTAGCCAGAGCAAGTATCTCTTCAGTTTGTAATGCCTGTCAGTAGATGATCATTTTAATTCCATAAGGTTGCCAATCACATACTTACATTTCCTAGAACAGGGCTTGCCCCAGTTAAAATTTTTAATAAATGACAAGTGTCTGGGAGGACACAAGTTCTTTACAATCCTAGCTACTGGTTTTGACAATAAATGTTTGCTATCATAGATGTTTGTTTCGGTTCCCTATCAAACCTACACAATAAGGAAATGCCCAGCCATCCTTTTCCAGAGGACAGAAGAAAATTGATACTTCTTTCAAAATATTGTTTTAATCCACTCCCCAAAGAATAATATAACTATGCATTTTTAATCACTAAATTATAAGGAACTGTATAAGTTCCTTATGCAGGTACTATAAATACAAATAGTCATTATTAAGATAGAAGCTTAACACAAAGCAAAAGAAAAAAAGATTTCCTCTAAGGTGAAGATAATAACCTGGCTTCACATAATTTGCAAAACAAACAGCAGTTCCCCACCAGAGTCATTTGGGAAATGCCCATGGGCACCAGTGTCAGGGGAGGTGATGGCTTTGCCCACAGAGGAACTCCAGTTTACACAGAGGAAGCTTGAGATGGGAGCAAAATTCAAGTGGCCTCCTAGGTTCATGTGGAAAGACAGCCCCAATTTAAGTTCTGTCAAGGGAGGTAGCTCTCGGGATAAAAGCAGGATTTCAGATGTGTAGCCCAATTCTCTGAATCTGGGGGAGGTGGACATTCCATGGTCCCTTCCCTGTGGCCTGGCTCCCCACAGCAGGAGTGGACCCCTCTGAGGCAGAGGTAAAGCTCATCTCTTCTGCCCACCTCTCATCTTGTCTTCCGTGTTTCCTGTTTTGAGTCTGTTATTTGTTAACTAAGGCTGGGGGTACAATTCCCTAGCACATTAAATCAATTATCAGTAGTAGTAACAAAATCAAACTGTCTATCTGGTTAACCAGCTGTTCACCTGAATTCACCAGCCGCTGCCAAGAGTCAACAGCCCTCATCAACAAGCCAAGTGTTGGCTAAAGTGATTTGTTAGTTGACTGACCACTTAATTCAGCTAAGAGAAAGGATTACACTCAGACAGCACCCGAGTCCCTTCCTGCTCTCCCTTGCTTTTTGGTTAGTGGAAGCAGCAAAACCTGTGATTCCTTACTGAGTATTTGTTTTTACTTTGCTTCATGAGAACCCTCTTCTCTTTCCTACAAATTTGCTTTGGGTGTGTCTTCAGGGGAATGGAATGTTTCCCAATTAGCAAAAACCTCAAGTTTGGAAGGGATGTGAAAAATCATCAAACCCCAATAATTTTCTAGTGCTTAAGTCTCCTTTAATTGTTTTCGTATTTATTCATGTTGAACATCTCCAGTGAAGGGATTCCTAAAAGAGATCATCTACGTTTAGATAGCACAAACTGAGCTGATGTAACTGGGGAGAAAAGAGGGGAGGGTAGAGAAAGAGGTGAAGAGGAGAGGAGGGGGAAGGGAGAAAGCTCTACCACTAACTGAGCCCACATGAATTACAGACATGTTTGGGCTTGTGGCTCTAGAGCAAGCAGCATACAGGAGCAGAGTTAACATAAGGGCATGATTTCGTCACTTCTGCTAAGGAGAGAAGAGCAAGAGATAGTGGCTGTGCGCTAGGGTAGGTTGGATCACCGACCTCTCTGTTGCCCTAGGAGTCCTCATTTGCACCTCCTGAAGACAGCAGAGTTCTTCTTCCCTTAAAGGTTATAAAATGCCTTTGCTTACATCTCTGCATGGTCAAGCAGGGACTGGAATCCAGGCCTGTTTAGTGTTAGAGCCCGAGCTCTCAACAAGGCATCCATAGTTAGTTCTGGCCTACCTTTCACTGGCTTTCCATTCTTCATACATTTCTGCACTTCTTCCAGCTGGTGCCACAGCCCCGCAGCAGAAATGTCATTAACTGCCTGGTAGAAGGGGAATGGTAATTCCCTGGGCCAGTTCTCAAGTGTTCTTCGATTTTTTTTAAGGTAAGAGGCTGACTTGATTTTTTTTTTTAAGATTATAAAGAAAGGACAGCAAAGTAGCCCTGTGAAAGCAAGTCCAGGTGACAGGTAGAGGTCATTAGGGTTCATGACCCTGTATGGGATGGCCCCTTCATCAGCCAACAATGCAGCCCTCACTTTCCCTGAAGTTAAAACCATGCTTCATGGAAACTTTCCTTTTCCCGCTTCTGTGATACAATGCAAACTAACTTATGTACCCAGGCCCCAGGAAAGCAGTGTCTGTGGTTAGGAGTGAGGGACTGAGGGCAAGTCCGAACTCATCTCTGCCACTTTCTAGCTGATGACTGTGGGTAAGTGATTTAACTTCTCTGTGACTTCATCTGGAAAGGAAGGAAAATACATCAGGGTAATCACCCACCAGAAGGTTGCTGCAATGACAGCGGTCTATGTTTTCAGCACTTAGGACATGCCTGGGATCCAATGATGTCCTTCTCATTGGCGGAAAATGCAGCAGCAACCAGAAGTCTGGCTGTGGACTGTCAGACCAAAGCCTGCCCTCCAAGGTCTCAGATCCTTATTTGTGCTTTTCAGGGATGGAGAGAAGGTGTCTCTTTTTGCCTTCCCCATGCTCCACTCAACGGGCTCAGAATCTGAGTCACCATTGGCCAAGCATCCCCTGGGCACCAGGACTCTCAGTCAGTGCAAATTCCAGGTTAGTTCTTCGAGCCACTTGGAAAGCTAAGATGGGGGCCCCACTGAATGATGCCGAGGACACTGGGTCAATTTTAAAATGGGATTCATGTACTGCCAGGAGCTCTTAGTATGATGAGATAGCTGGAAGAGCTTCCTGACTCCCACAATTACATGCACAAACACTGCAGGAAGCAAAACAAACGGCACTTGTTGCCAATGTCCTCTTCAAAGTAAAGGCAATTTCTTGGTGAACTTACATAACGTTGACAGCCTGGAATAGCCAGCAATCCTGCAGTCTTTGTATTTACGTTTTTGCACATTCTAGGCACATGTTAAGTTCTTCTCCCTCCTGGTATCCCATTTTATGGATGAGAGACTGTGTCTCAGAGAAGTTAAATAACTTGTTTCAAAGTCTGACCCTTACGAAGCCATACCCTTGGCTTTGTATAGGGCTCTCTGGCCCGGTAACAACCCTTTTATTACCCTGGTGCTTTCTGTACCTGCACATGAGGCTTCCCATCTCTACCTGCAGGCATTCACTTTCTCCATAACTACATTTTTCTTTCTTCCTTTTTTTAAAAGATTTTATTTACTTATTTGAGAGAGAGAGCACAAGTAGACAGGCAGGCAGAGAGAGAGATGGACGCAGGCTGCCCGCTGAGCAGAGAGCCCGATGCAGGACTTGATCCCAGGACCCTGAGACCATGACCTGAGCTGAAGGCAAAGGCCCAACACACTGAGCCACTGAGGCACCCCTCTCCACAACTATCTTAAAAGGTAATGGATCCGGGTATTGGGAGAGGGTGGTGGGGTTACATTATATGTTTAAATAAAAATTAATAAAAAAAAAGGTAACGGATCCAGGGATTCGTGGGTGGCTCAGTTGGTTAAGTGTCTGCCTTCAGCTCAGGTCATGATCCCAGCGTCCTGAGATCAAGCGCCAAGTTGGGCTCTCCACTCAGCCCGAGTCTGCTTCTCCCTACCCCCGCTCTTGCCCACTCTCTCTCTCTCACACATAAATAAATAAAAACCTTTTTTTTTAAAAAGGAAGTTAATAGATCCAGTACAAGGGGGTTGAGGGGAGTCAAATGGTTTTAGCCTCCAGTTCTGTCTGAAGATAGCAGTATTTCTTGGGTGAGTCCTTTCTCTGTCCTGAACTTTCAGATGGGGCCTATGGCTTGGACCAAGATGGAATTGAGGAGGAGACCTGGGCCTTTTTATCTCATTCAAAAGAACCTGTGGCTACCTTATACTCCATTGGCTGGCTGTACACAGTGCCTTAGGCCACCTGGTTCTGAATCTTCTCCCATTTACTGCTGCACAACATAAAATCTTTTTTTAAAGACTTTATTTATTTATTTGAAAGAGAGAGACACAGAGGGAGAGGGAACACAAGCAGGGGGAGTGAGAGAGGGAGAAGCAGGCTCCCCGATGAACAGAGAGCCCAAAGTGCAGTTTGATCGAAGGACCCTGAGATCATGACCTGAGCCAAAGGCAGGCACTTAATGACTGAGCCACCCAGGTGCCCCCTTTTTAAAAAGATTTTATTATTTAGGGGTGCCTTGGTGGCTCAGTGGGTTAGGTGTCTGCCTTCAGCTCAGGTCATGACCCTAGGGTCATGGGATCCATCCCACATGGGGCTCTCTGCTCAGGAGGGAGCCTGTTTCCTCCTCTCTCTCTCTCTCTGCCTGCTTCTCTGCCTATTTGTGATCTCTGCCTGTCAAATAAATAAATAAAATCCTTTTAAAAAATCTTAAAATTAAAAAAAATCTTTTTTTTAAAGATTTTATTATTTAAGAGGGGGGAAAGTGCATGTGCACGAGAGAGAGAGCATGAGCAGAAGCATAAGCAGGGGAAGCAGGCAGAGAGAGAGGGAAAAGATTCCCTGCTCCCAGGACCCAGGGATCATGACCTGAGCTCAAGGCAGATGCTTAACCAACTGAGCCACCCAGGCCACTCACAAAATTTTTTTAATGACCTGATTTTTAAAACTGTGAGAGAAAGCACCCCTGTCTCTGAGTTACACCAACAAGTGCATGCACGTGATTTTCTCTTGCTAATGTTCTGGAAACTGTAACAGAGAAAAGAAACTTACCTCTCAACTCCCTGAGAAGCTGAAAGGAGAAAAATGCACAGCAGATATGATAGGGACCATAGGGAGGATAGGATCCTTGCATAACCAGTGTCTGAGGTGGGAGAGGAGGGTTCTTTGTCCCAGGCCCTTGATTTTCTAGGTCCTGACAGAGCGTTCACAAACTCTTTGGAATGTGCCTACCTTCCTTTTAGATCTTCTTTTCTTCCATAATTCCCCAAGTTACCATGGTGCATTCAGGATGAGCACACAGCAGATGATTCTTCTTCCCTTTGTTTTTCCTCTGTCCTTCCTCCCCTTTGTATTCTTCTTCCCCTTCCTTCAATGTCCTGCTTTCCCCAAAGCCTGACATTACTCCTGATGAAATGAAGACACAGGCAGGAGAAGAAGGGGGAATTGGAGCTGTCATAAGTTCTTATTGAAAATTCTTTCCTTTACCATTTCAGGCTTTGGAAAAAAAAGATGATATTCCTCTACTGAAATAAAAACCCTTCCAAAAACTTGAGCAAGGAATGAAAATCACCCACTGTCAGACCATGGCCTCTATGTAAGAACTTTTTGCACTTTGCACGTCTTATCACTGGGTGTCCTAGGGAAGCCAAGGCATGGTGATCCTGCCCTGGGTAAACCAAACAACCATAGTGGAATTTGTGCTTCGAGGACTCTCCTCCAACCGACAGCTAAATATTTTCCTCTTTGTAATGTTTTTTGCCTTCTATGTCTTAATTGTTTCTGGAAACATCCTTATTGTTCTTCTAGTTTTGCTCAGCCAGCACCTCCACACCCCCATGTACTTCTTTCTGGTGAACTTGTCCTTTCTAGAGATCTGCTATACCTCCAATATCGTCCCCAAGATGTTGCTGATTATCATAGCTGAACAGAAGGCCATCTCTTTGACTGGGTGCCTGACCCAATTCTACTTCTTTGGATCCCTGGCTGCAACAGAGTGTCTCCTGCTCGCTGTGATGTCCTATGACCGATACCTGGCCATCTGCCAACCCCTCCGCTATCCTGTCCTCATGACTGGCCCCCTTTGCATTAGGCTGGCTGCCAGCTCATGGCTCTGCTGCTTCCTCCTTACAGCAATCACTTTGGTCCTGCTGTCTAGACTAACCTTCTGTGGACCCAATGAGATTGATCACTTCTTCTGTGACTTCACCCCTCTGGTCCATCTCTCCTGCATGGACACCTCACTGACGGAGACCATCGCCTTTGCTACCTCCTCGGCAGTAACTCTGGCTCCATTTCTCCTCATTGCTGCCTCTTACTCCTCCATTCTTGTTGCTATCCTAAGAATTCCATCTAGCACAGGCCAGAGAAAGGCCTTCTCCACCTGCTCCTCCCACCTCACTGTGGTCACAGTGTTCTATGGGACACTCATCGCCACGTACCTTGTGCCTTCAGCCAATTCTTCACAATTCTTGCACAAAGGATTCTCTCTGCTCTACACCGTCCTGACACCCATGTTCAACCCCATCATCTACAGCCTGAGAAACAGAGACATCCATGGAGCCCTGAAGTTGTGCTTGAGTAAGAAGCCAGATTTCCTCCTCAGCTGAAGCAAAAAGGAAAAGTTGGATATTCATCCAAGGGACAATGGATTGGATTGAGTAATTTAGATTCTATGTAAATGGCACCACCTGTACTGGGAGTTCTTAAAGCCAGATGACAGGATGTCTCCGAGCATGGCTGCAGGTGCTGCAGAGTTCTGATAGCCTCAGGTGAACTAGGGTCCAAGGAATGGCCTCAGTAGGTCAAGTTCGGCTCCCTTATCTTCAGTAGATCTGGATCCTTGTGCAAAAGCTCACTTTCCAAATGAACTGCTAAGGCTGGTTGCTCATTTATTCAAATATTCATCGTGGTCTACTATGTCTGAGGCACTATACTACACATAGGTGATAACAAGAACAAAACCAGAAGCAGTCCCTGCCTTCATGAAGCAGTCTCTAAGGAGATGACAAACATTAATCAGATAACCAATGTCAAACTACAAACAGAAATCTAAAACTACACTTGTGATTCAAAATTTTAAAACATAAGATGATTAATACTTACCTCTTAGAATGGCCAAAATCCAGAACACTGACATCACCAAATGCTGGTGAAGATGTGGAGACACAGGAACCCTCATTCATTGCTGGCAGGAATACAAAATGGTGCAGCCACTTTAAAAGACAGTTTGGAAATTTCTTATAAAACTACATAGGGGATTTGACAAAATGGCGGGGAAGTAGGAGGAGGCGCCATTTCAACCTGTACCCTAAAGTGAGCTGATTACCTACCAAAGAACTCTGATCACCCGTGAAATCAGCCTGAGATTAGAATTATACACTTCTGGATCTCTAGGGGGGCAGAAGACGCCAGTGGGCAGGTAAAGTGGAGTGGGAACATCAGGCTGATATCGGAAGATAAACAAAAGGGGGAGGGAGCCACCAGAAGCCACCCATTGGAAAGTAATACCCCGATGTAAGAGTGCCATGCGACTGGGGACCAGCATTAACTTGGAGTCTGGTTGAAAGCACTCAAAAAGAGCAAAGGATCCTGGGGGGATATTGTGGAAATTGGGGTGGTTAGGGACAGGGGCTTAAGTCCCTGGACCCAGGACAGCCACTCCTGGTGCTGAGCCAGAGAGAGTGCAGGGAAGAAGCCAGGTCTTGGTCCCTGAGCTGCCAGCATGCCTGAGATTGTCTGGGTGGTGGCTCCTGTAAGGGTGAGGGAGCCTTCCATGCACGTACCCTGCGACCAGAGTCTGAGTCCTGCTCCACACTCCCCCACCAGAGAGGTGCGTGCAGGCACCAGCTGGCAGAACCACAGCCTTGTGTACTCTGTAGGAGCATACCGCACTACCAGAGTCTGAGTTGCGCCCCACATACCCCCACCCCCAGAGAGGTGCATGCAGGCACCAGCCAGCAGAACTACAGCCTTTTGCACTTTCCACGCATGACCAGAGTCTGAGTTGCACCCCACACCCTCCCTTGAGAGGGGTGCTGCCGGCACTCTCTTGGACCCAGAGAGTCTGAGCACTCCCACCCCGGCCCAGCGGGAAAATCTCAGCATGCTATCCCTGCTTGGAACCTTTCTGGTGGTCTGGAGCTTCCCAGACAGCCACAGCTATCTTGGTTTTAGGTACAAGTGGGAGTCCCTGAGACCCCAGAGACTGTGACTGGGAACATGCTCTGCCAGTGGCCGAGGGGGAATTTATGTGCTCTGGAGCACCCATAGGGGAACAGACTGAGGCTTCTCTTTGAGAGGGAGGTCTGGATGCAGTTTACTTACCTCTAAACTTCCAAAAACCATCAAAAGCTGCCAAGGGGAGATAAAACAAACAAACAACAAAACAGAGAACAGAAGCTCCAGAGAACAAAAAGCTTGAAAAACAGGTTTCCTCAGAGCCCACCCCCTTGATGGGGGCAGGAGGACTTAACTCTAGGGACATTGCCTGAAAAACCATGCAGCAGTCCCCTCCCCCAGAAAGCCAACCAAAATAAATAAATAAATAAATAAATAAATAAAAGACAAGAGGACAACCACCACTACTTCATAGATACAACTTTTATTTTTAATTCATTCCCACAATTCTGGTTCATTTTTTTATATATAACTTTTTAACCTATTTACCATCACAGTGAGATGTCCAGTACATCAAATTCCATAATAACCTTTTAACCTGAACTTTTTGATACATATACCTGTGTTTTTCTTTTGCTTTTCTCTTTTTTAATTTTTTTAAATTTTATTTTATTTTAGTTTTTTTTTTTAAATTTTTTTAAAATTTTTAAAATTTTAGTTGTTTTTTTTTTAAATATAGAGTTGGGCTTCAAGGTAATCCCCTTTCCCCAATCAATGTTACCCCTATAGGTAAACCAGTTTTTAATCCCCCCTTTATCTTAGGGAAGTTGAGTCCTTTAACAAAGATATCAAGATACATCCAGTAAGAATCAAAATAACCTTCCTCGCCCACACTGAGAATTTATAACTACTCTCCCATCTTTTGCTTCCACCAGTGTTTCTGTGTATTTATTTTTGTCCTGGTAGTATATAAATCTTATACTTGGGGTTCTTTTTGATGAGGTTCTTTTTTTTTTTGTTTTTATATGTATGTTTTTTTCTCTTGTCATCTACTTTTGTTGGTCTTTTTGTTTGTTTGTTTTTGTTTGTATACTTCATGAATCTTATCTTGGGGCCCATTTGGGCTGGGCCTTCTCTTTTATTTTATCTTTCTTTTTTTCCTTGTATCTCTCTCTCTCTTTTTTTTTTCTTTTTTCTTTCTTTTGGGTGGGGTCTCTTGATTGCTCAGAAGTGTTCCAGGGTGCACCTTGCCTGTACCATGATCGATACATTCAGCTACACATCTGTTCAGCCATCTCTCACCAAAATGACTAGGAGGAGGAATGCCCAACAGAAGAAAAATTCAGAGACTGGGCCTTCTGCAACAGAGCTAATGAGTATGTACATAGACAATATGTCAGAAAGGGAATTCAGGCTAACAATTATCCTAGCAATAGCTAGTTTGGAGAAAGCCATGGATGACAAAATGGAATTGATTAGGGCAGAAGTGAAAGCCACCAGGGATGATGTTCACAATGTTCTAAATGAGCTCTAATCTAATCTAAATTCTCTAAAAGCTAGGGTAACTGAGACAGAAGATAGAATTAGTGATCTGGAGGACAAACGGATAGAGAAAAAGGATCAGGAGGAAGCCTGGAACAAATAGCTTAGAAGCCATGAAAACAGAATTAGGGGAATAAATGACGCCATGAAATGTTCCAATGTCAGAATTATTGGAATCCCTGAGGGGGAGGAGAAATACAGAAGACCAGAGGATATAGTTGAACAAATTCTCCATGAAAAATTTTCCAATATCGTGAATGGAACCAGAGTTCATGTACTAGAGGCAAAATGGTCTTCTCCCAAGATCATAGAATCTAGAAAGACCTCAAGACAGCTGATAGTGAAAATGATGAATCATAACTATAGACAGGAGCTCTTGAAAACAGCTAGGACAAAGAAATTCCTTACGTACAGAGGAAAGCCCATCAGAATAACGTCAGACCTGTCCACAGAAACCTGGAAAGCCAGAAAGGGCTGGCAAGGTGTATTCAGGGCACTAAATGAGAAGAACATGCAGCCAAGAATACTTTATCCAGCAAGACTGACATTCAAAATGGATGGAGAAATAAAGAGCTTCCAAGACCGGCAAGGTTTAAAAGAGTATGCGATCACCAAGACTACACTGCAGGAAATATTAAGAGGGTTCTATAAAAGAGGAAAAATCCTAAGAATAGTATTGAACAGAAATATATGGAGACAATCTATAGAAACAAAGACTTCACAAGTAACACGATGTCAATAAAAACATATCTCTCAATAATCACTCTCAATGTGAATGGCCTAAATGCACCCATAAAATGACACAGGGTTGCAGATTGGATAAAATGACAGGACCCATCCATATGTTGTCTACAAGAGACCCATTTCGAACCTAAGGATATACCCAGACTCAAAGTGAAGGGATGGAGAAGCATCTTTCATGCCAATGGGCCTCAAAAGAAGGCTGGGGTAGTGATTCTCATATCAGATAAATTAGATTTTAAACTAAAGACTGCAGTCAGAGATACAGAAGGACACTAAATAATTCTTTTTTTTAAAAGATTTTATTTATTTATTTATTTGAGAGAGAGAGAGAGATCACAAGTAGGCAGAGAGCCAGGCAGACTCTCTGCTCTCTGCTGAGCAGAGAGCCCGATGCGGGACTCGATCCCAGGACCCTGAGATCATGACCTGAGCTGAAGGCAGCAGCCCAACCCACTGAGCCACCCAGGCGCCCCCTACATAATTCTTAAAGGGACTATCCACCAAGAAGATCTAACAATTGTAAATATTTATGCCCCCAATACGGGAGCAACCAATTACATAAGAAAACTGTTAATCAAGATAGAGTCATATTGATATGAATACATTAATAGTAGGAGATCTTAACATGCCACTCTCAGTAATAGACAGATCATCTAAGCAGAAAATCAATAAAGAAGCAAGAGCATTTAATGACACATTGGACCAGGTGGACCTCATAGATATATACAGAACATTCCACCCTAAAACAACAGAATACTCATTTTTCTTGAGTGCACATGGAACCTTCTCCAAAATAGACCACATACTGGATCAAAAATCAGGGCTCAACCAATATCAAAACACTGAGATTATTCCCTGCATATTCTCAGATTACAATGCTTTGAAACTGGAGCTCAACCATAAGGAAAAGTTTGGAAGGAACTCAAACACCTGGAAGCTAAAGACCACCTTGCTTAAGAATGTTTGGATCAGGGCGCCTGGGTGGCTCAGTGGGTTAAAGCCTCTGCTTTCAGCTTGGGTCATGGTCCCAGGGTCCTAAGATCGAGCCCTGCATTGGGCTCTCTGCTCAGCAGGGAGCTTTCTTCCCTCTCTCTCTGCCTACTTGTGATCTCTCTCTCTCTGTCAAATAAGTAAATAAAATCTTAAAAAAAAAAGAATGCTTGGAACAACCAGGAGATCAATGAAGAACTTAAACAATTCATGGAAACCAGTGAGAATGAAGACACTTTGGTCCAAAACCTATGGGATACAGCAAAGGCGGTCCTAAGGGGGAAATACATAGCCAGCCAAGCCTCCCTCAAAAAAACTGAAAAATCCAGAGTACACCAGCTGTCTCTACACCTTAAAGAACTGGAGAATTAACAGCAAATTAAGCCGACTCCACACACAAGAAGGGAAATAATCAAGGTTAGAGCAGAGATCAATGAGATAGAAACTAGAGATACAGTAGAACACATCAATGAAACTAGAAACTGGTTTTTTTAAAGAATCAATAGGATCAATAAACCATTGGCCAAACTAATCCCAAAAAAGAGAGAAGGCCCAAATTAATAAAATTATGAATGAAAAGGGAGAGATCGCAACTAACACCAAGGAAATAGAAACAATCATCAGAAGTTATTATCAACAGTTATATGCCAATAAGTTAAGCAACCATAGATGAAATGTATGCATTCCTGGAAACTATAAACTTCCAAAATTGAACCAGGAATAAATTGAGAACCTGAATAGACTGATATCTAGTAATGAGATTGAAGCAGTGATCAAAAACCTCCCAAAAAACAAGAGCCCAGGACCTGATGGATTCCCTGGGGAATTCTACTAAACTTTCAAGGAAGAATTAACACCTATTCTCCTGAAGCTGTTTCCAAAAATTGAAGCAGAAGGAAAACTTCCAGACCCTTTTTATGAAGCCAGCATTACCCTGATCCCCAAACCAGGCAAAGACCCCACCAAAAAGGAGAATTTCAGACCAATATCACTGATGGATATGGATGCTAATGTTCTCAACAAGATCCTAGCTAATAGGATCCAACAGCACATTAAAAAGATTATCCACCATGACCAGGTGGGATTCATCCCTGAGTTGCAAGGATGGTTCAACATTCGCAAATCAATCAATGTGATGGAACAAATCAATAAGAGAAGAGAGAAGAACCACATGGTCCTCTCAATTGATGAAGAAAAAGCATTTGACAAAATCCAGCATCCATTCCTGATTAAAATGCTTCAAAGTATAGGGATAGAGGGAACACTCCTGAACTTCATAAAATCTATCTATGAAAAAAACAGCAAATATCATCCTCAATGAGAAAAAGCTCATAGCCTTCCCATTGAGATCAGGAACACGACAAGGATGCCCACTCTCACCACTCTTGTTCAATATGGTATTAGAAGTCCTAGCAACAGCAATCAGAAAACAAAGAGAAATAAAAGGTATCCAAATTGGCAATGAAGAAGTCAAACTCTCTTTCTTTGCAGATGACATGATACTTTATATGGAAAACCCAAAAGACTCCACCCCCAAAATACTAGAACTCATATAGCAATTCAGTAATGTGGCAGGATACAAAGTCAATGTACAGAAATCAGTTCCTTACTTATATGCTAACAATGAAAATACAGAAAGGGACATTAGAGAATCGATTCCATTTACTATAGTACCAAGAACTATAAGATACCTGGGAATAAACCTAACCAAAGAGGTAAAGGATCTGTATTCAAGGAACTACAGAACACTCATGAAAGGAATCAAAGAAGACACAAAAAGATGGAAGACCATTCCATGCTCTTGGATCAGAAGAATAAACATTGTTAAAATGTCTATAACTGCCTAGAGCAATCTATGCTTTTAATGCCATTCTGATCAAAATTCCACCAGTATTTTTCAAAGAGCTGGAGCAAATAATCCTAAAGTTTGTATGGAATCAGAAGAGACCCCAGATTACTAAGGAAATGTTGAAAAAGAAAAACAAACCTGGGGGCATCACGTTGTTGATTTCAAGCTATACTACAAAGCTGTGATCAACAAGACAGCATGGTACTGGCACAAAAACAGACACATAGGCCAGTGGAACAGAGTAGAGAGCCCAGATATGGACCCTCAACTCTATGGTCAAATAATCTTCGACAAAGCAGGAAAAAATATACAACATACAGTGGAAAAAAGACAGTCTCTTTAATAAATGGTCCTGGGAAAATTGGACAGCTATATGTAGAAGAATGAAACTCGACCATTCTCTTACACTGTACACAAAGATAAACTCAAAATGGATAAAAAAAACCTCAACATGAGACAGAAATCCATCAGAATCCCAGAGGAGAACATAGGCAGTAACCTCTTAAACATCAGCCACAGCAACTTCTTTCAAGACACGTCTTCAAAGCCAAAGGAAACAAAAGCAAAAATGAACTTTTGGAACTTCATCAAGATCAAAAGCTTCTGCACAGCAAAGGAAATAGTCAAGAAAACAAAGAGGCAGCCCACGGAATGGGAGAAGATATTTGCAAATGACAGTACACACAAAAGGCTGATATCCAGGATCTATAAAGAACTTCTCAAACTCAACACACACAAAACGGATAATCATGTCAAAAAATGGGCAGAAGACATGAACAGACACTTCTCAGTGAAGACATACAAATGGCTATCAGGCACATGAAAAAATGTTCATTATCACTAGCCACCAGGGAGATTCAAATCAAAACCACATTGAGATACCACCTTACACCAGTTAGAATAGCCAAAATTAGAAAGACAGGAAACAACGTGTGTTGGAGAGGATGTGGAGAAAGAGGAACCCTCTTACACTGTTGGTGTGAATGCAAGTTGGTGCAGCCAATTTGGAAAACAGTGTGGAGATTCCCTAAGAAATTAAAAATAGAGCTTCCCTATGACCCTGCAATTGCACTACTGGGTATTTACCCCAAAGATACAGATGTAATGAAAAGAAGGGCCATCTGTACCCCAATGTTCATAGCAGCAATGGCCACAGTCGCCAAACTGGAAAGAACCAAGATGCCCTTCAACGGACGAATGGATAAGGAATATGTATTCCATATACACTATGGAGTGTTATGCCTCCATCAGAAAGGATGAATACCCAAATTTTGTAACAACATGGACGGGACTGGAAGAGATTATGCTGAGTGAAATAAGTCAAGCAGAGAGAGTCAATTATCATATGGTTTCACTTATTTGTGGAGCATAAGAAATAACACGGAGGACATGGAGAGATGGAGAGGAGAAGGGAGTTGAGGGAAATTGGAGGGGGAGATGAACCATGAGAGACTATGGACTCTGAAAAACAATCTGAGGGGTTTGAAGTGGGGGGTGGGAGGTTGGGGGAGCTTGGTAGTGAGTATTATGGAGGGCATGTATTGCATGGAGTATTGGGTGTGGTGCATAAATAATGAATTCTGTTACACTGAAAAAAATTAAATTAAAAAATGGAGGAAAAAAACCCTACATATACTTTTACTACACAATCTAGTTATCACACTCCTTGGTATTTACCCAAATGAGTTTAAACTTATGTCTAGAGAAGAAATCTTCACACGGATATTTATAGAAGCTTTATTCATAATTTCCCAAACTTGGAAGCCACTGAGATATCCTTCAATGGATGAATGGAAAAATAAACTGGTACATTCAGACAGTGGAATATTATTCAATGCTAAAAAGTAATGAGGTCTCAAGATCTGAAATGAATGTTATTAAGAGATGAAGTCAATCATAACACCATAAGATCCCAACTATATGACATGCCACCAAAAGGCAAAACTATGGAGACAGTAAAAAGACCAGTAGTTCCCAGAGGTTAGGGTCAGGGGAGGGATGAATAGAGAACACAGGATTTTAGGGCAGTGAAGCTATTCTGGATGCTACAACAAAATAGATACCTGTCATTATACATTTGGCAGAACTGACAGAATGTACACAACCAAGAGGACAGTTGAATGCAAATTACATAGGCTCACTGAATGGAACAAATGTGCCACTCTGGTGGGAAATGTTGATAATGGGTGAGACTGCAAGTGTGGCATATTAACCTTAAAAATAAAACTGCCAGTTATCTGACCAGCAAAAATGGGTTTATTTGAGAATAGCAGATAGCTATCCAGATGAAGAAGATATGGCAGGGCTATTGCCAAATCCGCAGAACAGGAGAGGAACACTTCTTTAAGTTGGGAAGACTGTTAACAATAAAACCTACATCGTGGTTAACAGGGAGTTCACAAAGTACAGTGGCTTCTTATTAGCTGGACTGTTGCAGGAGCAAGAGAGAGCCTTTCTTCCTCCTGCTGGGGTAGTCAAGTAGTATCCATGTGCAAGATCCATCTCTCCCAGTTGGGTCACCAAATAATGACTGGCAGGGCATAAAGGCTCCATATGCTGGTCTCCCAATGCCATTCTAAATGAGGTTTCCTTTTATTTTCACTTTTCCCCCTTTTGATCTTTTGATCAAGATCTCTCTCTTCCAAAACATTGCTGGTCGTCAGGTTTTCCATATTTAGTGGTTTTGCCCCTCAGTGCCAGGAAGTACCCTTCTTGGTTGTCACATCCTACAATAGAGGTAAAGTGCATAGCAGTTGGAAACCACATAGGACCACATTTGAGTAACAAGGAAGGTTAGGAGGGAAAAGCTCTCAGGTGCTCCAACTTAAAGGCCATATCTTGTCACTGGTCACTTTAGAGATCATCTCAGAGCACCAAGATAGCATCACTTTATTGCATACATCATTTTTTTAAATTTTAAATTTTAAAAATTTAAAAAAGTTCTGATAGGCAACAAAACATAAAATGTAAAATAATTCTGAAAAATAGGAGAAGTAACATAACAATTTCGAATTGTACGATGGTTCTAAAACCAGGATTCTAGGTCTGAAAAGTAGGTAACTGAAATATTCGTTGGGACTTAATCTGACTTATGGGAGAAAATGTTCTCCTTATGAAGGCAAACTCCCATAGAATGCCTCCTGGAAGTCACAAAAGCGAGTAGTAAATATTATGAGAGCACCTGAAAGAGTTAACCAAGGGCATTTGGGAAGATACAGTATAGGTATAAACAAAGCCATAGCTGATGAAGTTTTTGAAAACTTCAAAGACACTTTAAAAGAATGCTGTTATCTCAAAGGAACTGTTTAGGACCAAATGTATTATCAACAACACAGTCAGTAAGACTGAAAATTCAGGGACCATGAATTTGGAAAATTCATGTGAATTTTGTGAATTCTGAACTTTCTAATCCTGCAGAAAGAGCAAGTTAAAAATTAACTTGTCCCAGGATGATGAGGCTATTACCAAAAGGCCATAATTGAAAGAAAAGCTTTCCCCCCTTTTCAAGGGCTTGGGAAATGCAGAGAGGGCATTGTTCCCCCATGCAGAAGAGGGAAGAAGCACAGTAAGAAAAAGGTATACAAGCCTGGTCTGGACACCTTGGAAAAGCTCTCATCAGATGCCTGCTTCAATTCCTTGAAATCTTTACTTTCAGATCACCAGATAGTTTGTACTTCCAGTCAGGCATTGGGACTTTCTTTAGATGCATCGCATGGATCCAGGAATCTATTCCCTGGAGTTTGGTGGCACAAGGGTGGGTTAGCAATTCCTGATAAGGGCCTGTCTGGTGAGGTTGCAGAGTCTTTATGGAGGCATTTTTTCCCCCAACAGATGAAATCTCTAGGTTGCAAGATGCTTAAGGTCATTGCCTTCTAGGACTGCACTATGCTTAAGATGACTGCAAGATGCTTAATGTCACTGTCTTCTAGGACTGCACTATGAAAAGACTGCTCTACCAAGCATAGCTATTTTTATTTAAAGTAAGCTCTATACCCAGCATGGAGCCCAATGTGTGGCTTGAACTCACAACCTGAGATCAAGACCTGAGCTGAGATCAAGAGTTGGATGTTCAACTGAGTAAGCCACTGAGGCACCCACCAAACATGCTATTTTTAATAGAAGCAGTTAGAATCTTACACTGTTGAAGTATACCTCTATCTCCTTTTATCAATTGTGGGTGGGTCAAAGGGACAGGGGGCAAGTGCATTGGACATTCTGTGACTATCTCAAAGGAGGAGACTATGAGTTCCCATGGGGATGGATCTGAGATTTAAACGATCCAATGGCAATGCTTTCAGCCAAGATATCTGGAGGGTCTCTACAAATTTTTCTAGTTGAGTCCTAGTGCCTAACTTAGTGCATATGTGACTAACTCTGAGGGTTGAGGATAATATGCATAAGGAAAGTATAAAACCAGCCACATAACACAGCACTGTCAAAGCACCTGACTAGTCAAATGGGTTCCCTGATCACAATGAGGTTTGAGAGAGGTTCCTCAGGTAAGGATAATCTTTTCTAACAGAAGAAGCATTGGCATGTCTATAGGAGAACCCCCCCCTTTGTAATCAAGCTAACAATGACTAGGTTTCCGATATTGTTTTTTCCCTCTATGGAACCAACTGTTGGGTATCTCTTGTCAAATTTTCCAAAATTTATCATTTGGGAGACTATCCCTTTGGGTCATAACAGAAATTTGACTACTAGTTTCCTTGAGATTAGTAATTTTGGTGGAAATATCACTGAGATAGATTACTTTGGCCTCCAGGGAGTTGAGTCTGGAATGCCCAGGAAACTTAATAGCCAAAACAGCTGACAAAAGTAAGTGTGTGTGTGTATACATATACACACATACATATACATGTAAATATATGTGTTTGTGTGTGTGTATATATATAAAAAAATTTTGCATCTCCACTTCCTCATATCAAGGAGATCATGTGATAGTTGTCTTTCTCCAGTTGACTTATTTCACTAAGCATAATACACTCAAGTGGAGATGCAATGGGGGTGGGGGTTAAGATGGTAGGAAAAGAAAAAATGAAACAAGATGGGATCGGGAGGGAGACAAACCAAAAGAGACTCTTAATGTCATAAAACAAACTGAGGGGGGTGAGGGGGGAGAGGGGTGGGGAGAGGGGGGTGGGGTTATATTATATGTTTAAATAAAAAAGCTTAAATAAAAAAAAGAAAAGAAAAAACATTTTGAACATAGGAGCCATTCTAAATTATATTCCCGTTGAAGTTTAGGACACCTTGTTGATTCCATAATATTCCATAGTCATGAGCATACCAACTATTGACAGAAATGCAGTTTACCCTTGGCTAACATACAAGGTTGAGTAAGGGCACATAACTCAGTGTGTCAGGGAAGTAGTCAAATGTAGAGGTGCTGTTTCAATGACTTCAAAAGGAGCTAAAATAACATACCCAACCTAATGTTTACCATTTTTATCCTTTAAATAAAAACTATTGATAAATCATGAAAAACCTGCATTGGTTAAGGAGTTTCCTATAAATTATCACAGGGACTCAAAAGGTAATCTGTCAGCATTAAGCACCTATATCCAAATGTAGTCCTTATTCTGAGAGGTGCCTTAAGTATCAAATCTGAGACTGAGAAAACTGCAATTTTTCTTTGGCAATTTTATGTCCCTTTAAGGCCAAAAGTCTTAGCAGATAGAAGCTATCATCCTGGGCAGAGATTTGAGAAGGGGAGCATAGAAGCAAATCATGCTGTATTATAACAAAGTAGAGCCTGTAGAAAACTTTCTACCATCAAAATCAGCTCCTAAGATTTGTGAAAAGTAAGAAGGATTCTCTGTGAAACCCTGAGGCACTACTGTCCAGATGTATTTCCATCCTTCCCACATGAAAGCAAAAAGACATTGGCTATCTTTATCAACTAGAATACTAAAAATATACCAAATAGATCAATGACAGTGAAAAATTTGCTTTTAGCGAGAGAATATTAGTAGCATAGAGTGCTTAGGAAAAACAGGGTGCCAAGGGATAACAATGGTATTTATAGCTCAGAGGTGCTGGGAAAACTTCCTTCTTCTGTCACTGGGTTATTTCACAAGTAAAATAGGGGTATTATGGGGACCAGCACAAGTAATAATGAGGGCCTGAGACTTGTAATCTTCTATTATGGGCTTGATGCCATAAAGAGCATCTTTATTTATGGGGTATTGATTAATTATGGGAAGAGGTTTTGAGGTATCTATTTGAATCTTGAAGGTAGGTACACTGTGAATTCTGCCAATAATAGTTAAGGCTTTTTCCCATAAAGAAAATGGTATCTGATTCAACAGGAATAAATAATCAGTGTCCCTAGACTCAGCTATAGTGTCATCAGAGACAGAACAAATAAAAGCTGTCAGAGGATTATTTAATTACCCTGGTTGGCTATTTTGATGACTATTGTCAAATTCTAGAATTATTCTCCCTCCTGGGAGAAAGAAATTCTGGCATGATTTTTTTTAGCATGATACTTTTCTAAGAAATCTCAGCCCAACACATGAAGGAGGTAGAGTAACCAAGGAGAAAAGGGGCTGTGTCTCTTAAAGAGCCTACACAAAAGGAAATATGTTCAGGGACAGGAACTGGTTGAGGTGTATTAGAGACCCTCACAATTTGAACTGTTTTAATACTTTGAGGCAGAGCTGACTGTAACAGCAGTGGGCTTAAAAACTGAGAATGTAGCTTCCATGTCAATAGGGATGGAGACTAATTCCCAATATGGAGAGTGATTTCTCCAAGTTGATTGAAGAGGAAGATTGGGAAGAGCCCCTATAGCCCCATCACTGAGAATTGTGAGGACAGTGGAAAGGCTAACTAGAAGGTGGAAAGTGCCTTGAGCACTTAAATTCATGACATTTTTTCCAATGCCTTGGCTTTTTGCAACAACAGCAGAAACTAGGGGTGAAGGTAGGTTGGCTTTGCCTGAGTTGAAAACAGAATTTCCACAGTATTCCTTTTTGATGACTCATCAAGGATATAAGAGAACCAGTCTGTCATATGAACTAAATCCAGACTCAGTAGTTCCTATTCCATTCTGGTCCTTCTAACCAAAAGAGAATGATCCTGGTTCAGCCTGCTAATAAACATAGAGTTAAATGCTCCATGGGTGGATTTGACATCTAGAGAAGACCATAAGTCTCTTAAAAGACAATTTGGAGTTGATCGTAATGGTCTTGGACAGATTCATCAGGCTTTTGGGTGCAAACCTGAATTTTGTTTTGATCAGCAGGCTTATAAAAAGCTACTGCAAATGCTCAGTGATTTCCAGTGAGTGTTCTAACATCTTGCCAAAAGTTAGGGGTTTGTTTCTCTAAATCCCCCCTTCAGGATGTTCCCTTCAGGCCAGTTCCATCCAATGTTTGGCCTAGTTCTCACCAATAAGCATGGCGCCTAACTGATGTAAATCTGAGAACACAAGCTGGTAAGTTGGAATAACTATGTCAAATTCTTCAGCAAACTTGTGGGGGTCCACAGTCATTTTATGAAACTCTAATCATGGCTCACAATTTGGTCTTACTTCAGGAAACAGAAAACTTCACTTTAAAGAGGAAAGCTTTAATGGGCTCAGAAGAGGAGGGAGTGGAGAAAGATTCAGTGGAAAACACAGTTTGGCAGAGATGGTGCCAGGGGTGGGGCCTGAGCACAAAGTGGCAGCCACCTGCCTGTGGACAAAGACGACAGCGGGCGGGCTAGGGGTGGTGGTAGTGGGGGAGGCCTCTGAAGTCATTTGATGACTTTCAATTGTTTGCCTCAGTTAATTTAGAAATAGAAATTTAGAAATTTAGAAATTTTACAAAGATGTAGTCTTAGAATTCTGAAAGCATCTGGAAGCCTCAAGGTACCGTTTAATATAGGCATCCCATTCAGTTTTTTGTTTGCTTGTTCTTTTTGGAGTCACAGCTCTCTAATTTAATTTTGAGTAAAACAAGTTTGGGGAGATTGCAATTTTCCATAATGGCCAATGCAGTTCTAAGTTATTTTGGTTAAGTCAGTCCTCTTAGTTATAAATATATAAGAGGAGGGACCATTTTTTTTTCCAAGAAAAAATGTTTATTTTTATTTTTTAAAAAATTTTAATTTTTTATTAACATATAATGTATTATTAGCCCCAGGGGTACAGGTCTGTGCATCTCCAGGTTTACATACTTCACAGCACTCATCATAGGACACGGTCTCCCCAATGTCCATAATCCAACCACCTTTCCCCACCCCCTCCCCCTCCACAACCCTCAGTTTGTTTTGTGAGATTAAGAGTCTCTTATGGATTGTCTCCCACCTAATCCCATCTTGTTTCATTTATTCCTTTCTTACCCCCCAAGCCCCCCCATGTCTCTCAACTTCATATCAGGGAGATCATATGATAATTGTCTTTCTCTGATTGACTTGTTTTGCTCAGCATAATACCCTCTAGTTCCATCCACGCTGTCACAAATGGCAAGATTTCATTTCTTTTGATGGCTGCATAGTATTCCATTGTGTATATATACCACATTTTCTTTATCCATTCATCTGTTTATGGATATCTAGGTTCTTTCCATAGTTTGGCTATTGTGGACATTGCTGCCATAAACATTCGGGTGCACATGCCCCTACAGATCACTACATTTGTATCTTTATGGTACTCAGTAGTGTGATTGCTGAGCCATAGGGTAGCTCTATTTTCAACTTTTTGAGGAACCTCCATGCTGTTTTCCAGAGTGGTTGCACCAGCTTGAATTCCCACCAACAGTGTAGGAGGGTTCCCCTTTCTCTGCATCCTTGCCAGCATCTGTCATTTCCTGACTTGTTCATTTTAGCCATTCTGGTGTGAGGTAGTATCTCATTGTGGTTTTGATTTGTATTTCCCTGATGCCCAGTGATGTGGAGCACTTTTTCATGTGTCTGTTGGCCATCTGGATGTCTTCTTTGCAGAAATGTCTGTTCATGTCCTCTGCCCATTTCTTGATTGGATTATTTGTTCTTTGGGTGTTGAGCTTGCTAAGCTCTTTATAGATTTTAGATACTAGCCCTTTATCTGATATGTCATTTGCAAATATCTTCTCCCATTCTGTCAGTTGTCTTTTGGTTTTGTTGACTGTTTCCTTTGATGTGCAAAAGCTTCTGATCTTGGTGAAGTCCCAATAGTTCATTTTTTCCCTTGCTTCCCTTGCCTTTGGTGTTGTTCCTAGGAAGAAGTTTCTGTGGCTGAGGTCGAAGAGGTAGCTGCCTGTGTTCTCCTCAAGGATTTTGATGGATTCTTTTCTCACATTGAGGTCCTTCATCCATTTGGAGTCTATTTTCATGTGTGGTGTAAGGAAATGGTCCAGTTTCATTTTTCCGCATGTGGCTGTCCAATTTTCCCAACACCATTTGTTGAAGAGATTGTATTTTTTCCATTGGACATTCTTTCCTGCTTGGTTGAAGAGTTGGCCATAGAGTTGAGGGTCTATTTCTGGGCTCTCTATTCTGTTCCATTGATCTATGTGTCTGTTTTTGTGCCAATACCATACTGTCTTGATGATGACAGCTTTGTAATAGAGCTTGAAGTATGGAATTGTGATGCCACCAATGTTGGCTATGTTTTTCAACATTCCTCTGGCTATTCAAGGTCTTTTCTGGTTCCATATAAATTTTAGGATTATTTGTTCCATTTCTTTGAAAAAAATTCGTGGTATTTTGATAGGGATTGCATGAAATGTGTACATTTCTTTAGGTAGCATAGACATTTTCACAATATTTGTTCTTCCAATCCATGAGCATGGAACATTTTCCCATTTCTTTGTGTCTTCCTCAATTTCTTTCATGAGTACTTTATAGTTTTCTGAGTATAGATTCTTTGCCTCTTTGGTTAGGTTTATTCCTAGGTATCTTATGTATTCCTAGGTATCTTATGGTTTTGGGTGGAATTGTAAATGGTATTGACTCCTTAATTTCTTTTTCTTCTGTCTTGTTGTTTGTGTATAGAAATGCAACTTATTTCTGAGCATTGATTTTATATCCAGATACTTTACTGAATTCCTGTACAAGTTCTAGCAGTTTTGGAGTGGAGCCTTTTGGGTTTTCCACATAAAGTATCATACCATCTGCAAGGAGTGATAGTTTGACTTCTTCTTTGCTTATTTGGATGCCTTTAATTTCTTTTTGTTGTCTGATTGCTGAGGTTAGGACTTCTAGTACTATGTTGAACAGCAATGGTGATAATGGACATCCCAGCTGTGTTCCTGACCTTAACAGAAAAGCTCTGTTTTTCTCCACTGAGAATGATATTTGTGGTGGGTTTTACATAGATGGCTTTGATGATACTGAGGTATGTACCCTCTATCCCTATACTTTCAAGGATTTTGATCAAGAAAGGATGCTGTACTTGGTCAAATGCTTTTTCAGCATCTATTGAGAGTATCATGGGGTTCTTGTTTTCTTTTATTAACATATGTATCACATTGATTGATTTGTGGATGTTGAACCAACCTTGCAGCCCTGGAATAAATCCCACGTGGTCATGGTGAATAATCCTTTTAATGTACTGTTGGATCCTATTGGCTAGTATTTTGGTGAGAATTTTTGCATCCGTGTTCATCAAGGTATTGGTCTATAATTTTCTTTTTTGATGGAATCTTTGTCTGGTATTGGGATCAAGGTAATGCTGGCCTCATAAAATGAGTCTGGAAGTTTTCCTTCCATTTCTATTTTTTGGAACAGTTTCAGGAGAATAGGAATTAACCCTTCTTTAATGCTTGGTAGAATTCCCCTGGGAAGCCATCTGGCCCTGGGCTCTTGTTTGTTGGGAGATTTTTGATGACTGCTTGAATCTCCTTACTCCTTACTTGTTATGGGTCTGTTCAGGTTTTCTATTTCTTCCTGGTTCAGTTGTGGTAGTTTATATGACTTTAGGAATGCATCCATTTATTCCAGATTGTCAAATTTGCTGGTGTATAGTTGCTCATAATATTTTCTATAATTGTTTACATTTCTTTGGTGTTGGTTGTTATCTCTCCTCTTTCATTCATGATTTTATTTATTTGGGTCCCTTCTCTTTTCTTTTTGATAAGTCTGGCCAGGGGTTTATCAGTCTTATTAATTCTTTCAAAGACCCAGCTCCTAGTTTCGTTGATTTGTTCTATTGTGCTTTTTTTGGTTTCTACTTCGTTGATTTCTGCTTTGATCTTTATTATTTCTCTTCTCCTGCTGGGTTTAGGCTTTCTTTGTTGTTCTTTCTCCAGCTCCTTTAGGTGTAAGGTTAGGTTGTGTATTTGAGATATTTCTTGTTTCTTGAGAAAGGCTTATATCACTATATATTTTCCTCTCAGGACCGCCTTTGCTGTGTCCCACAGATTTTGAACCATTATGTTTTCATTATCATTTGTTTCCATGAATTTTTTAAATTCTTCTTTAATTTCCTGGTTGACCCATTCATTCCTTAGAAGGGTGCTCTTTAGCCTCCATGTATTCAGGTTCTTTCCAAATTTCCTCTTGTGATTGAGTTCTAGCTTTGGAGCATTGTGGTCTGAAAATATGCAGAGAATGATCCCAATCTTTTGGTACTGGTTGAGACCTGATTTGTGACCCAGGATGGGATCTATTCTGGAGAATGTGCCATGTGCACTAGAGAAGAATGTGTATTCTGTTGCTTTGGGATGGAATGTTCTGAATATATCTGTGATGTCCATCTGGTCCTGTGTGTCACTTAAGGCCTTTATTTCCTTGTTGATCTTTTGCTTGGATGATCTGTCCATCTCACTGAGGGGGGTGTTTAAGTCTCCTACTATTTTTGTATTATTGTTGATGTGTTTCTTTGATTTTGTTATTAATTGGTTTATATAGTTGGCTGCTCCCGTGTTAGGGGCATAAATAATTAAAGTTGTTAGATCTTCTTGTTGGACAGACCCCTTACATATGATATAGTGTCCTTACTCATCTCTCACTATTGTCTTTGGCTTAAAATCTAATTTGTCTGATATAAGGATTGTCACGCCAGCTTTCTTTTGATGTCCATTAGCATGGTAATTTGTTTTCCACCCTGTCACTTTAAATCTGGAGGTGTCTTTGGGTCTAAAATGAGTTTCTTATAGGCAGCGTATTGATTGATTTTGGTTTTCTATCCATTCTGATACCCTGTGTCTTTTGATTGGGGCATTTAGCCCATTTGCATTCAGGGTAACCATTGAGAGATATGAATTTAGTGCCATTGTATTGCCTGTTACTGCATATTGTCTCTGTTCCTTTCTGGTCTACTACTTTTAGGCTCTCTCTTTGCTTAGAGGACCCCTTTCAATATTTCCTTTAGAGCTGGATTGGTGTTGACAAATTCTTTTAGTTTTTGTTTTTCCCAGAAGCTTTTTCTCTCCTTTTATTTTCAATGATAGCCTAGCTGTATATAGTATTCTTGGCTGCATGTTTTTCTCATTTAGTGCTCTGAATATATCATGCCAGTTCTTTCTGGCCTTCCAGGTCTCTGTGGATAAGTCTGGTGCCAATCTAATATTTTTACCATTGTATGTTACAGTCTTCTTGTCCCAGGCTGCTTTCAGGATTTTCTTTTTGTCACTAAGACTTGTAAACTTTACTATTAGATGATGGGGTGTGGACATATTCTTGTTGATTTTGAGGGGGATTCTCTGCACCTCCTGGATTTTGATGCTTGTTCATTTTGCCATATTAGGGAAATTCTCTACAATAATGCACTCCAATATATATTCTGCCCCCCTCTCTCTTTCTTCTTCTGGAATCCCAATTATTCTAATGTTGTTTCATCTTATGGTATCACTTATATCTCAAATTCTCCCCTCATGGTCCAGTAGTTGTTTGTCTCTCTCTTGCTCATCCTCTTTATTCTCTGTCACTTGGTCTTCTATATCACTAATTCTCTCTTCTACCTCATTTATCCTAGCAATAAGAGTCTCCATTTTTTATTGCACCTATTAATAGCTTTTTTTATTTCAGCTTGGTTAGATTTTAGTTCTTTTATTTCTCCAGAAAGGGCTTTTATTTGTCCGGAAAATGTTTTTCTAATATCTTCCATGCCTTTTCCAAGCCCAGCTAGCACCTCAAGAATTGTCATTCTGAACTCTAGATCTAACATATTACCAACGTCCTTATTGATTAGGTCCCTATCCTTCAGTACTGCCTCTTGTTCTTTTTTTTTTTTTTTTTTTTTTTGTGGTGAGCTTTTCCACCTTGTCATTTTATCCAGATAAGAATATATGAATGAGAGAAAAAAAATACTAAAAAGGTGGCAAAGACCCCAGAAAAATGTGCGTTAACCAAATTAGAAGAGACCCCAAATCATGGGGAGATGAAGGGGGCTTAAAAAGAAGTTCAAAAAAAAGAAAAGAAAAAGAAAATATATATATTAGACTGGTGATTAGAACAGAGCCACCCACTTAATTTGGGGAGTATTTTGGTCTCTTAGAAGAAACTACCTCCCAATATTTTAAAGAAATAAATTTACACACACACACACACACACACACATAAACACGAAGAAGGGATGGAATATGACTGTAATGATAAAAAATTTTTAAAAATTCTAAAAAAGGAGTTGATAAGATAAGTTGGTTGGGAAAAGAAAGAAAAAGAAAGTGGAGAGAATTTGCTCAGGCTGGAAACTAGAACAAAGCCCTGTGCTAGATTTAAGGCATATTTTGATCTTTTAGAAGACGTTTATCCCAAAATTTTTTAGAAGAAAAAACCCTATGTGTATACAAAAAATAAAGTTAGATACAATGGAGGATAAAATATGACTATAATAATGAAGGTTCAAAAAGATTTTTTTAAAAGAAAGGTATTGTTAAGATAAATTAGCTAAAAAAACAGTAAAAGGTGAAAGAGTAAAAGTTAAAAGAATTGAGTAAGAAAAAAATAAAATCAAAAAATTTTTAATTAAATTTGCAAGACTAAAGAATCATGGAGAGAAAGCCATGAATTCCATGTTTTGCTTTCCCCTCCTTTGGAATTCTGCTGTTCTCCTTGATCAGTTAGCTTGGTTTGGCTGGATGTTCTTGCTGATCTTCTGAGGGGAGGGGCCTGTTATACTGATTCTCAAGTGTCTTTGCTTGAGGCAGAATTGCTCAGCCCTTGCCATGGGCTGGGCTAAGTAATCTTCTTGAGTTCTCTCTCGGGAGCTTTTGTTCCCTGAATGCTTTCTGTAGAGCTCTGGAGTATGGGAATGAAAATGGTGGCCTCCCAATCTCTGGCCTGGAGGAGCCGAGAGCTCAGGGCCCCACTCCTCAATGTGCCCTCAAAGAAAAGTGCTCAATCACTCCTGTCTCCCTGGTCTCCAGCCACGATCACCCGGCCTGTGACTGAGCATCTCTGTCTCTGGCACACAGCCCTGCCTGGAGTCTCCAAACCCAGCAGATCCATGCTGCTCTTCCAGGGGCGGGGTCTCCCTGAATCTGCCACTTATTGGGTCCCTGCTCAAAGAGTAGTGTCCTGACTGTGCCACAGATCACAGTTTAAGGTGACCCTGAGTTGAGAGCTCACTCCTTGGCTCCATTTCTGTAGTCAGCTTCCTTGCTCTAACACCTGAAAGCTCTGTGAAACTCAGACACCCCTGATCCTTTTGTGACCCCGTGGGACCTGAGACCATGCTGTCCCCATGAGGGCTCCACCCCCACTTAGCCTCTGGAGTGATGTCTCTCAGGGGAGCAGACTTTTAAAAGTTCTGATTTTGTGCTCCATTGCTCAGCTGCTTGCCAGGAGCTGACCTCTCCCCCTGCAGTCTATCTTCCTGTTGCTTTGGATTCACTTCTCCTCATGCCCTACCATCCGGAAAGTGGTCGCTTTTCTGTTCCTAGAATTGCTGCTCTTCTTCTCTTTGATCTCCTGTTGGATTTGTAGGTGTTTGGAATGGTTTGATAAACTATCTGTCTGATCTGCTACCTGATGTCATCTCAGCTGCTACTCCTCTGCTATCTTGACTCCTTCTGGGGACCATATTTTTTAAATGTAAAATGAGCCTATGTCCCAGGGGTCTGAATGCCCTCATGGCATTCACTGGGATGCCATTTGTCAGAGGTCTTTCTCTAAAGTAAAGAGACAAATTCCTAAAAAGCACAGTTTCAACAGGAACATCCCAGTCCTAGAAGGAATCAGACCAACCACCAGCACATTTCTATTAGGAACAGTATGATTTCTAAAAGAAGTAGGCCTAAAGGCCCTGATGAGTACTCTCAGAGGAAAAACAAAAAACAATGCCTTAAAACAGATCCCAAATAAGGCTTACAGAGAGCAAGATAGAGTTCACCTCTGTCAAGGCCTGCAAAGCCCCAAGACTGATTAAACCCCTGTAAAGAGGGAGAACTCTTGCAACAAACTGTCAGACACTCCATATGCTGACTATTCCATGTCTGACCCTAGGTAAATGCTTTAAAAAGATGTCAGAGAGAGCCAAGAGGCAAGATGTCATTACTTTGTATAGAAGACCCTGGGTACCCCATGGAGTTGGAAGTCAGAGAGAAACTCACAGACAGGACTCTAGGACATATAATAATAAATCTGAAGGATCCTAAAAATGTAAAACTCAGAGTGTCCCAAGTGCTCACTGCAGAGGTTCCCATCTTACTGATGAAAACCATCTTGCAGCAAGACCAGGACCACTAAAGGGGGAAAGAGCTAGCTAACAGATAAGGAAGGACAAATCAATGAATAATTTCAGTTTAAAGGATGTATCACCCTTGGGACCATAGGACCCCCATCCTGAGGACCCAGGAGACTAATAATTTGGGGTGGTGATGGTGATTACAGCACTATCAGGCACATAAATGTATCAGGTACATTTTTGTGGAAACCCCTTCATTAAACCATGAAATTATGGATGTAACAGTGAAATATGTCACAAAGATTCTATCCTTTTGGGATTGGCTCATGTTGGCATGGAAAGGGATGAACTCCTATCTAGATTCCACCAAATCTGGGGGTAAATTAAATTGGGCTGATCTAGGACAGGGTGGATTACATTGTCAAAATTGGCTATTCTGGCAATGATATAACACTCAGGGAAGATTCCCAAAACCATCTGAGATGCCTGCCACTGAAGAGATCAAAAGAGCCCCAGAGAATGAAAAAAAAATTCATTTATGAACACATTAGGAGGATGCCACAACATTCAAGATGTAATAGACACATTTAGATTGTTGGCTGAGCTATCAGGCACACAGAAGATAATATTTATGGCTCAGGAATCCCCCAAATCCACTGGATGAGGATTTTAAGAGATGTGAAAACATACACAAACCCTCAATGACACCTCCACGCATGCTCATAAAAATGAACATACATGCAAACATCCACTGAGAGAAACAGACCACAGCAGAGGTTTACATTGAACACTACTGTGCAGGTGTCTGGGAACAAAACAAACAGACCATTTAATAGACATAGAACACAGAATTATCAAATAATCAGAGAAGAGGGAATAGAGAGTATAACCACAGATATCCAGGAAGAAACCAAGGAAAATATCAACAAGGAACCACAGGGAATAGAAATCAATAAAGGAACAGGAAACAAAGAAATGAGAAAGTTAAGAGAAATGCATACAGAAATCAAGACGTAAGAGGAGAGAAAAGAAACGTCTCATTTAAACCACCAAGAGAGGGCGCCTGGGTGGCCAAGTGCGTTAAACGTCTGTGTTTGGCTCAGGTCATGATTCCAGGATCTTGGACTGGAGTCCTGAATGGAGGACTCTGCTTCTCCCTCTACCCCTCCTCCCTGCTTGTGATCTCTCTCTCTCTCTCTCTCAAATAAATAAAATCTTAAAAAAAATAAAAATAAACCCCCAAGAGAAGAGCAGAATTACTGACAAAAGGAACAAAGGAGTCTTTACCAAAGCCTTTTTTACCAAAATACTAGAGAGCCCCAGGGTGGAACAGTAGGTCACCAGAATCAGGGATAATAGGTTATATCTACAATTAGCATTGAGAATAAGAAAAGATAATAATAGATACATTTTTAGTAGATACAGGATCTCAAATATCACTACTAAAGAGAGAAAGATCCAATAAAGAAAAAAACTATAAACGCTGGAGGATTGGGAGGAAAAATAAGGAATACCCATAGAAACAGAAGTGCTAATATATGATGAAGAAGCCATAAAATACACCTTTGTGAATGTGCTGCCACTGGAAAACATTATAGGAATGAATCTGATTCCAAAGTTATATGAAGAAGGGATGCCATTAAAAAGAAATGAAAAATAAGAAGCCATACTTGGCACAAGTGCAAATAGATCCCATAGAGCTCTCAAGATCCCAAGAGGGGGTCATTTACTGAACAACACCCATTGAAAGGTAACATAAGGAAATAACAGATAAGATAATGGGATTATTAAAAGGGGGCATAATCATTCCAGGGATGTCATCCAGTTTTAATAGTCCCATAAGGCTAGTATTAAAACCTAATGGAGGGCACCTGAGTGGCTCAAATGGTTAAGTGTCTGTCTTTGCTTAGGTCATGGTCCTGGGATCCTGGGATCGAGTCCTGCATCAAGTTCCCTGTTCAATGGGGAGCCTGTTTCTCCCTCTCCATCTTCCTTTCTCTCTCTCTCTCTCTCATAAATAAGTAAATAAAATTTTTAAAAAATCCCTAATGGATATTCTTCTATGAACATTGGGGTGCATGTGCCCTTTCTTTTCACTGCATCTGTATCTTTGGGGTAAATACCCAGTAATGCAATTGCTGGTCATAGGGTATCTCTACTTATAGCATCTTGAGGACCCTCCATACTGTTTTCCAGAGTGGCTGTACCAAATTGCATTCCCACCAACAATGTAAAAGGGTTCCCCTTTCTCCACATCCTCTCCAACATTTGTTGTTTCCTGCCCTGTTAATTTTTGCCATTCTAACTGGTATAAGATGGTATCTCAATGTGGTTTTGATTTGAAAATTATGTTGAACATTTTTTCATGTGTCTGTTAGCCATTTATGTGTCTTCATTGGAGAAGTGTCTGTTCGTGTCTTCTGCCCATTTTTTAACTTATTTGTTGTTTAGGTGTTGAGTTGAGATACCCTTCAACAGATGAATGGATAAAGAAGATGTGGTCCATATATACAATGGAATATTACTCACCCATCAGAAAGGATGGATACCCACCATTTTCATCAGCATGGATAGAACTGGAGGGGATTATGCTGAGTGAAATAAGTCAAGCAGAGAAAGAAAATTATCATATGGTTTCACTTAAATGTGGAATATAAGGAATAGCATGGAGGATGTTAGGAGAAGGAAGGGGAAAATGAAGAGGGGGAAATCAGAGAGGGAGATGAGCCATGAGAGACTAAGGATTCCAGGAAACAAGCCCGGCATTTCAGAGAAGGGTTATCCTGGTGATGGGTATTAAGGAGGGCACATATTGCAATGAGCACTGGGTGTTATATGCAAATAATAAATCATGGAACACTATATCAAAAACTAATGAAGTACTCATTGTGACTAACATAATAAAAATTAAAATAAAATAAAATGAAATAAATAAAATAAAATAAAACCTAATGGACATATGCTACTCAAAGCAATCTAGACATTCAATGTTATCTCTATCAAAATACCTAAAAACACGGAATTAACCACATCCATTAATTCAAAAAACATTAGTATGATTTTTGGAGGGGTGTTGAGTTTTTATAAGTTCTTTATGTATTTTGGACACTAATCCTTTATCAGATAAGTCATTTGCAAATATCTTCTCCCATTCCATAGGCTGCCTTTTAGTTTTGTTCATTGTTTCCTTCACCATGAGGAAGCTTTTAATCTCAATGAAATACCAATAGTTCCTTTTTGCTTTTCTTTTCCTTGGTTCAGGAGACATATCTAGTAAGAGGTTGCTATGGCTAACGTCAAAGAGGTTACTGCTTGTGTTCTCCTCTAGGACTGTAATGGATTTCTGTCTCACATTTAGGTCTGTCCTCCTAAATTTGGATTTATTTTTGTGTATGGTGTAAGGAAATGTTCCAGTTTCATTCTTCTGCATGTTGCTGTCCAATTTTCCTAACAGCATTTGTTGAAGAGACTGTCTTTTTCCCACTGGATATTCTTTCCTGCTTTGTTGAAGATTAGTTGACCGTAGAGTTGAGGGTCTATTTCTGGGCTCTCTATTATGTCCCATTGATCTATGTGTCTGTTTGTGTGCCAGTACCATACTGTCTTGATGATTACAGCTTTATAATAGAGCTTGAAGTCTGGAATTGTGACGCCCCCAGCTTTGGTTTTCTTTTTCATCATTCCTTCAGCTATCTGGGGTCTTCTCTGGTTTCATGGAAATTTTAGGATTATTCAAGCTAGCTCTGTGAAAAATGCTGGTGGTATTTTGATAGGGATTGCACTAAATGTGTAGATGGCTTTGGGTAAGTAAGCACATTTTAACAATATTTCTTCTTCCAATCCATGAACATGAACTGTCTTTCCATTTCTTTTCATTGTCTTCAATGTCTTTTGTCAGTGTTTTATAGTTTCCAGAGGACAGGTCTTTCACCTCTTTAGTTAGGTTTATTCCTAGGTATCTTAAGGTTTTTAGTGCCATTGTAAATAGGATTGATTCCTTAATTTCTCTTCCTGCCAGTTCATTATTGGTGTATAGAAATGCAACAGATTTCTGTATATTGATTTTGTATCTGTGACTTTACTGAATTCATATATCAGTTCTAGCAATTTTTTTGGTGGAATCTTTTGGGTTTTCTACATACATGTCATCTGCAAATAGTGAAAGTTTTACTATTTCCTTGCTGATTTGGATGCCTTTTATTTCTTCTTATTGTCTGATTGCTGTGGCTAGGAACTATGTTCCAATACTATGTTAAATAGCAGTGGTAAGAGTGGACATCCATGTTTTATTCCTGACTAACTATTCCAATTGAAAATGGGCAGAAGATGGGCACCTGGGTGGCTCAGTGGGTTAATCCTCCGACTTCAGCTCAGGTCATGATCTCAGGGTCCTGGGATCGAGCCCCACATCGGGCTCCCTGCTCAGCAGGGGGCCTGCTTTCCCTTTCCCCTCTTCCTACCTCTCTGCCTACTTGTGATCTCATTCTCTCTCTCTGTCAAATAAATAAATAAAATATTTTTTTAAATGGGCAGAAGACTCAAATAGACATTTTTTCAAAGAAGACATATGGCCGAAGCACCTGGGTGGCTCAGGTGGTTAAGTATCTGTCTTCAGCTCAGGTCATGATCCCAGGGTTCTGGCGTCAGACCCTGCATTGAGCTATCTGATCCATGAGGAGCCTGTTTTTCCCTCTCCCTCTGCCTGCAGTTCCCCCTGCTTGCGCTCTTTATCAAACACAGAAATAAAATCTTTTAAAAAAAGACATACAACAAACAGACACATGAAAAATGCTCAATATCACTCATCTTCAGGGAAACACAAATCAAAACTACAATAAGACATCACCTCACACCTATCAGAATGGCTAAAATCAACAACATAAGAAACAAGAGGAGTTGATGAGGATGTGGGGAAAGTGGAAACCTCTTGCACTGTTGATGGGGATGCAAACTGGTGCAGGATGGAGGTTCCTCAAAAAGTTAAAGGTAGAGCTACCCTATGACCCAGCAATTGCTCTACTAGGTATTTACTCAAAGAATACAAAAATACTCATTTGAAGGGATATATGCACTCTGATGTTTATAAGCAGCGTTATCTACAATAACCAAATTACGGAAACCACCCAAGTGTCCATCAATTGATGAATGGATAAAGAAGATGTGGTGTGTGTATATAATGTATATGTTATATATACTATGTATACTATATATAATTTATACATTATATTTATATATTACATATTATATACACACACCACTACACACACACACACACACACACACACTGAATACTACTCAGTCATAAAAAAGAATGAAACCTTGCCTTTTGCAAGTACATGGATAGAGCAAAAGAATATTATGCTAAGCAAAATAAGTCAGTCAGAGAAAGACAAATACATAGATTTCACTATATGTGGAATTTAAGAACAAAACAAATGAGCAAAGGAAAAAAAAGAGGAAGGGGGCAAACCAAGAAATAGACTCTTAACAAACCGATGGCTACCAGAGGAGAGGTGGGTGGGAGGCTGGGTTAAATAGATGATAGGGATTAAGGGGTGCACTTGTGATGAGCACTGGGTATTGTATAATAGTGTTGAGTCACTACATTGTACACCTGAAGCTAATATTATACTATTTTACGAATGGGAATTTATACTAATGAGAATTCAAATAAAGCTTAAAAAAAGAAAATTCTTACTGAAAACAAAAAGGGATGGACATACCCTCTTCTAAAAAACAACTTTGAGAATATATAACCTATCCTTGAAAAGAAAATAAAATTTTCAGAAATCAGAAAAAAATTTAAAAAATAAAGACATTAATTACTACATAATCTCACCACACAAGCATATGTACCCAACACAGAGCCATTCACACTGCAGGATGTCCAAGACATCACATGCATTAATGTTATAATATACTTGCACAAATCCCTTGTCAACACGTAGTATGAATTTGGGGACCAACCAGGTTTAGAATTTGGGGACCAACCGGGTTTAGAACAATAAGATATATATGATGAATACAAATATCCTGAAAATACTACTAGTATTAATGAATATGACAAAATATGAATATTCTGAAAGTACTATTAGTACTAAGCCCCAATTATATCATTTTCCATACTTTAACTCACCCCCAGACGACGTTCCAATGCCAACCAGATACCCAAAGGATCATAACAACATACCCACAGCATTACATATTATGACTATTATTTAACAGGTTTTCCAGACTTACCATTTTTTGGCAGTTTTTGTTTTAGCAAGACAGGGCGTCTGGGTGGCTCAGTTGTTAAGCGTCTGCCTTCGGCTCAGGTCACGATCCCAGAGTCCTGGGATCGGGACCTGCATCGGAATCCCTGCTTGACAAAAAGCCTGCTTCTCCCTCTCCCACTTCCCCCTGCTTGTGTTCCCTCTCTCGCTGTGTCTCTCTCTGTCAAATAAATAAATAAAATCTTTAAAAAAAAAAAAAAAGATACACAATGCAACAACACCACACATGGCACTTGGCACCCCAAGATTTCATCAACCTACTTAACATCTGAAGAATTTTAGAGAAGAGGAAATGGAACATTTTCACCTACAGACTTAGATTCAAAATTAAAAATAGTACCAACGCTGCTTACACAGCCACATAACAACTTCACACATCAAGTCAGACCTGATTTACATGAACCAAAAAACATACATTATTAGATGAAACCATTATGCCATAAATGGACACTGGCCTGCCTAAGGGGCTTTAAAGGTAATTTTACCACACATTTATACAGGGACAATGCTACAAGACCAGTGCTTTTTAAAACCTATTCGTGAACGCTTTCAACTGAACCTTATAGCAGCACACATGATGGGACACTCTTATGTAGAATATTCAGAAAACCAGCACCTAAACTAACCATTTGGAACAATTCACCTTTTAAAACATTGGTTTACAGGACATGGACATTACCCAGAAGGATAAATTGCCCTAGAGCAGGAAAGCTAACCTCAAAGTCAGTCTGAAATTTTTGCATAACAAATCATAATGGAACGGAATCAAAACTCTTGAACAATACCATGACCAGACACAACTCAACTGCCAACACTATAATGTTACCTTAATATCAAAATCTAAAGTCAACCCATATAACATAACAAAGGAAGGGATCATACTGGCATGAACATGTTCTAATTGTTCTAAATTAGATTCAATATATTTTTTATTATCCTTTGATGAACAAAACCTCAGTTATACAAAGAAGACCATGAGCATGGTGGGAAACGTTAGGAATTGATTTTAATGCAGACCTAGTGACACCTAGATTGATCCAGACCTAGATTGATCCAGGTATGCAAAAATATGTCTTTTCATAGATCCAGCCATCAGATGCACAATGGGGAGAACACACACATGGGGAGAACACCCTATCTGTGAGAATATAACCAGAACTTATTCATCAATACCAATTTATGCAGCTAAAGTAATTACCTTCAACCAATGGGATGTATCACCCAATAGTTCAGGCCCATGTATTATTGAGAGGTGATATGGGAATACTACACATTGTACGAGAACCTTCCATTGGAAACCATAATGGACACACAGCATTACCAACTCAACACCAAAAATTCTCAAACCAAGTATGTTCGAACCTGTATTACTTAACCCTATGAGAATTGCATACAAACCTATGCCACAGAGAGTTCAAATCACCTTCCAAAAGGAACAATTCAATTTGTTTCATATAGAATCTGAATGTAAGATTTACGCAACAGACTTGGGAACAGCCACCCAGGAATTGCCCAATGTACTACCCATTGACAAGATTAAATTTAGAGCACCCCTACAATCCTGGTAGGAAGAGGCATCAATTATTTCTGGAATTCAAGAAATGGAAATCCAGGGCATTAACAGGAGTTATTTACATTTCATTTACATTAAAAAAACATGTGAACCCCCTACTTAATGCAGTAGGCAATTTGGGTTCCAAAATTTCCCCAGCAGGCAGAGAACTACATCCTATTGTCTCAACTGTGCATGGTTACTGTGCCTACCAACTGGACTTTAACTGTAACATGAACCATAAGGTCCAAGCTTTCCAACAGAATTTATTCAATCTTAGAAATTTCTACATAAGGGGGATGCCTAGGTGGCTCAGTAGAGTAAGCGTGTGCCTTCAGCTCAGGTCATGATCTCAGGGTCCTGGGACTGAGCTCTGCATCCAGCTCCTTGCTCAGCAAAGAGCCCGCGTCTCCCTCTCCCTCTGCCTGCTGTTCCCCCTGGTTGTGCTCTCTCTCTCTCTCTCTCTCTCTGTCAAATAAATAAATAAAATCTTTAAAAAAAAGAAATTTCTACATAAGGGAACAATTTAAAAATTGCTGTTACAAACTCAGTAACCTACTGGAGAGAGCACGTAACTGGAGAGAGCATTGTAACAGGCAAAATGCATTCCTTGGACTGGACAGTCTCTCTTACAGTGAGACACCTCCTGACCATTGGGTATTGACAATACAGGACAAAGTAAACTTTCATTGTTCAGACTTAGGAAGGGTCAAAGTCTACTAGCATATGACACATACACATATGAAAAGTACATGGCAACACAGCTCTTTTAGTAACCCCCACACTCTGATGTGTGTGGGTTACTAAATGATGGATATTTGCTACCCAAAGAGATGATATTTCAATGGTCTAATGACACTGTTCCTGCCATGAATTAGAAACCAATGCTAATCTTTATCCTTCAACAAGAACATCACGAAAAATTTATTCTTAGACATGGGACATTTCAACTGGATGATTTATGCAAAGAACTTCTCAGAGGTCATGTGCTTTAATCACATTAGGATGAAGGATGCCCATTACCATGGACAGTGAGTACATCAATATATTGTATGCTATTTATGTGATACTTCATAATGTTACCGAGATGGGGACTTTTATCTCAGAATATTCATGTAAAGATTTTCCAAGATCCTATCACACTTAAATAACAGAACTACCTTGGGTAAAAACTGACATTATTGAAAAACTTTTAGATGAAAGTTTAGAAGGGCTCAAAGCAGCCCAGGAAACCTTGACCCACAAGCTAACTCACTTTGAACCAGCTGCACAGGCTGCTCCTGTGGCCTTGGCACTCATTAACAACAACCTAGCTACAGTAAACAGATACACAAAATTTACCTAAGAAATGTTCCTAGATGTTTCTAGAATTGCTAACAAAACCTTTTAAACATGTGATTTGTTCTGGCTTATGGTCTGACTACAACCCTTTAAAATACTTAAAGACAGAATGAAATTATTTCTCTACTCACATTTGGCAATCCATTAAAGAAATCCCTGTATTGTTTTTAGCTATTATTTATATTCCATATCTTATTTTTTAAGATTTTATTTATTTGACAGACAGAGATCACAAGTAGGCAGAAAGGCAGGCAGAGAGAGAGGGGGAAGCAGGCTCCCTGCTGAGCAGAGGGCCTGATGTGGGGCTCGATCCAAGATCCTGAGACCATGACCTGAGCCAAAGGCAGAGACTTAACCCACTGAGCCACCCAGGCACCCCTATTCCATATCTTATTAAACATGCTATTAGAATGTTATATACCTTCAGGCTTAAGAAGGGAAAATTACAAAAATTACTAACATTAACCACACCCTTGTCATTCTTTTGTGTATGCCCCAAGACCCTATGTTGAAGATTCCATATGTATTTTTGGACTTCTACCTATCTGTACTTAATGATACGATTTTCATTTGATTTGACTGCTTTCTTGATTATCTAATTTATGGTAATTAAATTCAGATTTAGACTAGCTTTTTTTTTTTTACTTGACTTCTTATTAAATGTGACTTTGGGTTTGAGTATTCTGATTTGACTTCATAATCTGATTTGATTGATATTTGATTTAATAATTAATTATGCTTTAAAGTGATTTACCTTCATTTAATTCAATCTAACTTGTTTTATCCAGTGTCATTTTCATTTTATGATGTCAGTTGACATTTCATATGATTTGAGATTGATTTGATTTTGTTTGATTGGAACCATGATTAGATGACTTAGATTTGCCTTCATCCAAGTTAGCCTAATAAAACCATGTGCTCACCTGGTTAAAGATATATTTGACTCCTGAATGACCCTGATAGATTAGTCATGCAAAATCACCAGGTGCAATGTAGAAAGCAAGATGGTGTCACTCCTGTCAAGCAGTGACTCATGTCAAGCAGTGACATAAGCAGCCAGGGGTGTTGCAGCCAAGACCACTTAGCACCAAAACCAGCACCTCCTAACGGCATCCAGACCTGATAACCAGCAAAGCCAAGACAGCCTGGAAGAACTCAAAGTTGATAATCACCAGAACCGGAAGAGACCTGCAAAGCCCCAAGACTGATAAGACCCTGTTACAGTTATGTTAGCCTTGTGTCATGATTGAATAAAGCTGACGCTGGAAAGACACAACTCATGTGGGCACCTTCATAGCATGCTTGTGACAGGCCTGGAGAGCTCAAACACAAAAGAGAACGAAGCTGAAATCTAGGAGAAAACCTACTCTCGAACTCACAGGTGAGCAAGAAAGCAAGGCGCTCAGCTGGATCTGTGGGTACAGGCACCTGCTTGCTCACCAGCCTCAGAGTTGGGGGTTCTCCTGGATCCCTTCAGATCACCAAGTAAAGTTAACCCTAAATATAAAACTGTCAGTTATCTCGCCAACAAAAATGGGTTTGAGACTAGCCCAGAATTGCAAACCCCAACAAGTAAGATAGAGCAAAACCATATGCAAGTCCAAAGAACAAAAGAGAGGAAGGCTTTTTTTATAGAGGAGAGTGGGAAGTGGGGAAGGCTCTCCTAAGCAAAAAAATCCATTGGGTTAAACTGGGAGTTAGGAGTATAGTGACTTTTCATTGGCTGAGTTGTGGCAGTTTCTCATTGGGTGGCTGGTGCCGGGCAAGGGAAGAGCCTTTTTTTTTTTTTTTTTTTTTTTTTTGCCTGGATAGTAAAAAAGTATCCAAGCGCAAGTATCCAACTCTTCCTGTTGGGGCCGCAATTGACAAGTAGTGGTAGGGTGTGAGAGCTCCCCCTGCTGGCCTCCTGACTCCATTCTAAACAAGATTTTCTACTAATTCTCACAGCAACCAGGGGATATATATGAGTTCTCTGTACTTTTCACTCCATTTTGCCAAGAACCTTAAACTACTCCAAAAATAAACTTAAAAATAATAATAGCTGTAGTCACAAGATATCAGTTATCCATCAAGAATTTGGAGCAAAAAAAAAAAATAATTTGGAGCTTCGGTTTCCTTCTCTCAAGTAAATTTGGTCGAGGCAGAGCATTTTCTAATCCCTCGCACTTTAGAGCTTCACGGTGGAGGGTGAAGCTTTGGGAAGATGCGGCTAGGCAAAGGACCCACAACCCACAACAGTATCTGCAGGGCTCCATCCGTCTCCCATGCTGCCCTAGGGGCAGGCTCAGCTAGGAGCTGGGGCTTTGTCTCCCAATGCCACTTCCTTCTGTCAGGCCCTCTGCCAGGCTCTTGCCCCCACTCATTCCCCTTCCCTCTGGCAAGCACTCTCAGTACTCGGAACATAGGGTGTAGTGGGCACGTGTTTGTTTTTTGCTCTATGCAACTCTAAAATGCTGAGTTGACTTCAGAGTGGAAACGCTGAGGTCAGAAATACACACTGAGATGCTGCCTGCCTCTGGTTCCTCGGATTATGCTCCCCAAAGCTGAGAATACAAATAAGTCTTGTCTAAATCTTTCTCTTGAAGCATTTTGTGGTTGTTATTGTTGTGGGTTTTTGTTTGTTTGTTTGTTTGTTTTACTTAAGAGATTATGTGCACCATTCATGGAGGTTACTCCAAACCCTCTCTGGGAAACAGCACATAGGAGTCTGTGCTGGGTGTCTGCAAACATTCTCATAAAGCTTTGCTTTATGGAGGATTGTCCTCTTCTTGCTCCTTTTCTATAAACCTGCAAAGTATTGAGAGAGAACCTTGCGATATTCCTGGTGAAAGTAAACATTGTGAGCTTTCAATTATCCACAAGGGGAGCAAGTTTTAGAACGTCAGATTAGCTCTGGGGGAAGCTGGAGAGCTGAACGGGTGAGCAGGCTTAGGTGTCACAGGCAAGTTTTTCCATTTGGGCTCTGCCACTTTCTAGCAGTGTGCTTTGGGCAAATTACCTGAACTCACTGATCCTAGCCCTTCTCCAGTAAAGGCAGAAATGCCGTACTTTTTTCATGCTGCTGCTAAATAAGAACACGAATGCTAGATAAGAACTGGAAGGCTCCACCTTCCGCACCAGATGCTAACTAAATAACTATATTTTAGGAATTCATTTTTGACATTCTAAAGTAATAAATGTTCAGAATGTTTAAGGCCCAAAGAGAATGTGTGGATTGCCTGATCTATTTACTTTCACAGACAGGGAAGTGAGCCCTTAGGGGATTAAGTGGACTTTCCCTGGGTAATTATAGAACAAAGACTAGAATCCAGCACTTCTGTTTCTGTGTCCAGGCCTCTCTCCCCTATACCACACCACCTGTCATCTCTGGCTGTTCTCCTTGCCCAGAGATGAGAAGGAGCTCCCCTGGGGTGTGCCAGAATTGCCTGTAAGATTACCATTTTGCTGTTCTTTATTTGAGTTGCGCTAAATTAGTGACCATACATACATCATTAGTTTTTGATGCAGTGTTCCCAGGTTCATTGTTTGTGCACCACACCCAGTGCTGCATGCAATACGTGCCCTCCTTAATAACCACCAGCAGGCTCGACCATCCCCCCACCCCTCCCCTCTAAAACCCTCAGTTTGTTTCTCACAGTCCACAGTCTCTCATGCTTCATCTCTCCCTCTGATTTCCCCCAATTCACTTTTCCTTTCCTTTCCTAATGTCCTCCATGTTATTCCTTATGTTCCACAAGTAAGTGAAATCATATGATGATTGACTTTCTCTGCTTGACTTATTTCACTCAGCATAATCTCCTCCAGTCCCATCCATGTTGATACAAAAGATGGGTACTCATCCTTTCTCATGGCTAATAGTCCATTGTGTATATGGACCACATCTTCTTTATCCATTCGTCCATTGAAGGGAATCTCAGCTCTTTCCACAGTTTGGCAACCGTGGGCATTGCTGCTATGAACATTGGGGTACAGATGGCCCTTCTTTTCACTATATCTGTATCTTTGGGGTAAATACCCAGTAGTGCAATTGCAGGATCAGTTGCAGGGTAGCTCTGCACCAGCTTGCATTCTGGATGTGCAGAAAGGGGAACCCATTTTGCTATTCTTGGCTAGGAAAGAGTGTAGTGTATCACGGGGCACAGAGCTGGTAACATCCTGCACCCGTCCCAAGCCCCACATGGTACCTACTCTGAGTTCACAACCTCCAATCTGGTAAGGAAGCCTCAGGGTGTTTGTGACAGTGCAATTGCTCTCAGCTCCCAGCCTTCCAAATGAGAAAGAGGAGCTGTGGAGTGGAACTGGCTTCTTATTTCCACTGAGCTATGGCAATGAGACTTTCTCCAAGCTAGTGAGGCCTGCAGGACGGGAGGGGCCACAGCCCTGGGCCTACAACTGAAAACAAACCTCAACACTGGCAAGGGAACCAGGAGCCTGGCCCCCTGGACCAGGTTTTTTTATCCGTAGGGTTGGACCAAGAAGCCACGAAAGGGGGGAAAGTTTGAGCCCCACCCCTGCATTCTCTGAGCAGTTCTGCTTTCTTCTATCTTAGTATGGCTGTTCCATTTTAAGCTTTATTTGAATGAAGAGAGTTTTGCTGCTAAATATGTACACTTACACATACATACACAACACATACACAACTTTTTTTTTTTAGCTAGACCTTTTCAATTTAGCTTCCCTTACTTTCCCTGCTGGAAAGATACACAAAATCAGGGAGCTCACAGTTGGATTATTTTATGCCCTGTAAGGCCAAGGACAGTTGGCGTGCCCTGACGGAGAGGAGAATAAGGAGAGAGAATTTATAGAAAGCCACAGCTTCTGGGGTGACCAGCTTCTACAGATGATTTTGTGTCACAGTTACCTGCACAGTATTTTTTTTTAAAGATTTTATCCATTTATTTGAGAGAGAGGGAGAGAGAGAGAGAGAGAGCGAGCACATGAGAGAGAGGAGGGGCAGAGGAAGAGGTAGAAGTAAACTCGCGGCTGAGCAGGGAGCCTGATGCGGGACTCGATCCCAGGACCCTGGGATCACGACCCAAACCGAAGGCAGATGGTTAATCGACTGAGCCACCCAGGCGCCCCACCTGCACTGTATTTTTTAAGCCTCAAAATCACTATAACTGACTTGTCATCTGTAAATTGGGTCTCAAAGCGACATTTGCCAGTGACATTCCCAGGCTTATCGAGGATACCTGTCCTTGTGGGGTGCAGGATACCCCAAGTTAGCATGGCCGCACCTGGACATATTTGTACTTTGAGGCTTAGGAGTGAATTGGCCTGCAAAAGGAGCCTCTTGTCACTCTGAGGAGAAGCAAAGGGGATGCTACTTAATGAGCTGAGTTCCTGACTCTTGTCCTAGGGCAGTGCAATCCTTTGCTGATGGACAGGACGGAAGGTAGATGTATAATCAAGGCAGAATGGAGGGGTCAGGAGAGGAATTCATAGCTGCTTCAGACAACACAGAGAGTAATGGTGTCTGCAGACAGACCTGTCACTCTGCTCTCTCTGAGCTCGGGTTCATTTAATCTCTGCCACAGTGTCATATGGTCTCAGTGGGTTCTCCTGTATCCATCCCACTTGAGTTCAAAGAAGATAGAACTCTAACAAGACAGTCATAACTTCCACGTGGAAATTGCAAGTCTTTGGCCCAAGGGGAACACTTCTTATGCACTGGGTGTAAAGCTTACTTAACAAAAACAAAACCAAATCAAAAACCTAAGGGGAAACCAGGGAGGAACTGTAAGCTGGGGAACGACGTGATTCAATTATCACTTTTAGAAAGCTTTCCTTGTCAGGGCTGAGTGAGAAAACACCCAGGCTTATCTTGCAGGAGCCTGGGATGCAGTGAACCAGGTGGGAGACAAGGATTAGTGCATGGCTCTGACGTTGGAGAGAAGTTGCCTGATTGGAGAAATACTGAGGGAAAGATACAATTTCTAGGGTTTGGTGGATGGTAATATTCCACAATGTGGGAAAGAGGCTAGCCCAAGAGGAGGCCTGACTTGGGCAGTGAGTGGGGCCTTTCCCTGAGACGGTGAATACAGGAGAGGAGGAGGTTTCAGCAGGAGAATGCCTGGCTTCCCAAGCTGAATGTTGTGTAGGGGATTTCAAGCACCTACGTAGAGTTCAATGAGAACTCGGATCACACACGTAGATCTGTGACTCTTGGGCACAAAGAGATAGTGATGGAAGCCACAGAGGATGGGAGCCTGGCAAGAAGTCTTTTCTTGACCCCCTCAACTGCAGGGACCCATCATGGTGACAGCAGCCCTGAGGGAGGGGCACCAACTCCTCAGACTGAGCCAGATGAAGAGAGAATTGACGACAGCATTTCCTACAGTGCAGTGATGCTGAAAACCTGTTCCCTGAGGAAAACTATACACACACACACACACACACACACACACACACACACACAAACACACTTGCTGTTACATGATCTCATAAGTTTGGAGGAATCTGTGCACTTAGAGAACATTAAGGACTGACAAGTTCCGCAGTCAGGATCCATTTCCCCTTGAACTCAGCATTCTCCATAAGCCAGCCTTGGTCAGAGGTGATTGCAGAATCTGGATGTGTCAGGGTAAAGGAAGACAGAGAAAGCTAGCCTCCCAGACACGTGTTTCTAAGTTGATCACTGGAGAGAATGTTCATGTCTTCCTTTATCAGATAAAAAAAAAACTGTGGGTCTGTAGTAGGTTCTGCATTTCACTGTTGACTAGGGATATGTTGGAGTTATCACTTAGCCCTTAACCATTTTGATCTAAGAAAATCTGTGTAGACACAGCAGAGAGAAAACTGGAAATAAGATTTTCAAAATCTACTGGTCATAGGGCTTCTAAAATAGCATTCTCTGTGACTTTGAATTTGAGTCCCAACTGCTATAACTTTTTCTTAAAGGTTTTATTTATTTATTTTTAAAGAGAGAAGTGGGGAGAAAGAGAGAGCATAAGCCGTGGTGGGGGACAAGTGCAGAGGGAGAGGGAGAATCAGACTGTGCACTGAGCATGGAGCCCGACGTGGGGCTCAATCCCATGACTCTGAGATCACGACCCAAGCCAAAATCAAGAGTGGGTCACACAGCTCACTTAGACACCCAGGTGCCCCCCAAGGGCAATTTCTTAGCTGTATAATCTTGTGCTAAATATATAACCTCTTTAAGCCTCTGTTTTCTCATCTATAAATGGGGAAATAATGGTAACTATCTAGCAGGATTATTATTAGATGTTACCATTAATAAACTGAAGCTGAGAGGTTGAGATTTGCTCAGGACCACAAAGCTAACAGACATAAAGCTGGGATCAAAACTCAGAACTTTGGATTCTAAATCTGGGGCTCCCTTTACTCACCAAATCATTTCTACCAGTGTCCCTTGTATTGTGCCTTGAGGTTTACCCTTGGCAATATCCTTACACAAGGGAAGTCCAGCTTCTGAGACACAGATGTCTGAAAATGGCATCCCAATCCAACAGGAAACTAGAGATCTTCTGGAAGGCAGCTGGAGGGAGGGTGGGGAGAAGGCCTAGAGGCTTAAGAGACATTCCTGTCTCAGTCCTAGCAAACTTCTAAAAATAATTATTCTTGGGTTCTCCTCCAGTTTCCACCTGCCAAATGGAGGGCCAGGCATACTTCTTCTTCTTTTAAAAAAATTATTTATTTATTAGAGAGAGAGACAGAGCACAAGCAGGGAAGAGGGAGAGGGAGAAGCAGACCCCCCTGCTGAGCAGGGAGCCCAATGTGGGGCTTGATCCCAGGACCCTGGGATCATGATCTGAGCTGAAGGCAGATGCTTCAGATGACGGAGCCACCCAGGTGCCCCAAGCATACTTATTCTTGAACAATCCACACATAATTCTGAGTTGCCATCTTGACTGAGAAGCACTGACTGTGACTCTTGGGTCACAGAAATTAATGCTGAAATCATCCCAGAACCCGCCAGGGCTCACCGATGAGTGCCTTGACCAGCTTGGTCTTTGACTTTTCCAGTGTTTCATGGAAACAAGTTTACATATTTGGGTGGGTCATGAGAGTAGGTGTCTAAAAAGCCACAGGGGAAGGATTACATCTCTAAGGCTAAAAAGAGCAGGCCTAGCCTCACTTCCTCCTTCTCATCAACTGAGCTTCCTGTTGTCACAGTGTGAGCACATTTATTTTCCCTTCACTTCTCCTTTTATACAAATAGTCCCGGACATCCGTGTTACCAGCCTCGTTGTGACCACCTCAAGGATAATCACCGATCCTGCCTGAAAGACTGAGGAAGAGAGCCTGTGAAAGGTAATTTGGGTAACATTTTAATCTGGCTTGACAAGACCTGAACTGTATTATGTGGGATGGGGTGTCTTAGGATTGTCTGTATGTCTCTTCAGTAAGTCCAAAATCTCCTGCAACTTCTATTTCACAAAATGTTTAGTGCAGGAAAGTCAAAAGATTAAGATTTTGGCAGCCCTCAAAAGATAAGCAGGCCATAGAGACTTTTCATTAACTAGGTTCCTGTTGTCTGAAACCTCTTTGGGTCAGGACATTCGTGGGCTTAAATTGCTTCAGAACTTGAATTTCTGTGTGTAGTCATTTCTGATGCCTGCAGCCTTCTGCGGGACATGATGTTGGGTAGATTTCATACATGCTCAGGTCTCTTAGAAGATTGATCTTGTGACTTTAGAGCGAGGAGAGAACCAATGGCCAGAGCCATTTAGAAAGGCAGCTGGGAGATGGCAGTTCTTCATTTGACCAATTTTCATGCCTCTTACTGTGATTCTTCAGAGCCACTAAATAGCTCAGAGTAAGGAACTCAGAGCATTCCCACTGCCTGTGTATCAAGAGGTAAAAGCTGAATACCCTGAAGAGATGCTTAGATTGATTATTTTCAAACAGCAGGAAGAACATTGTGGTCCTCAGGGTTCTGCTGAACAAACTTGTCCTTGGTATACAAACCATAAATATTGATAAATATAATGTGACAGGCACCAACCAACAAAATTTGATATTGTAATGATTTCTAATTCATGCCCTGTAACTACTGACTGGGGTCTCATGGACTCAGAAGGTCAAAGTCAAACTTTGGTTCTGGCTTTCTGTGACTACCCTAGTCATTACTAGAGGTCAGGAGACCATAGGAAACACTAATTCAGAGCTTTCTCCTTCTAAGACGTGCAGGAAATCTCAACTGATTATGCCCTTGGGGGAGAGAAAAGCCCTCAAGGACCATTATTAACCAACCTAACAATGAGGGATGGCAACACCCCCAAGGGCTCTAGATTCCCAAAACACCTCAGGGGCCATTGAGCCATGAATTTAAAAATAAAGATCAGATTTTCTATTTTATTTTTAAAGATTTTTTTAAAAAGATTTTATTTATTTATTTGAGAGAGAGAGTGTGTGTGCGAGTGGGGGTCGGGGCAGAGGAGCAGAGGAAGAGAATCTTAAGCAGGCACTGAGCATGGAACAAGATGCAGGGCTCTATTCCACAACCCTGAGATCAAGACCTGAGCTGAAACCAAGAATCAGACATTTGACCAACGAAGCCACTCAGGTGCCCCTTAAGATTGGGTTTTTAAGTAATCCTTAACTCACAACCTCAAGATCAAGAGTTACATGTTCTACCAACTGAGCCAGCCCCAAGACCAGACTTTTTAACGAATTTTTTAAAATAATCATACATTAAGTGCCTCCTGGGCCAAGAACTCTGCTTTGGAAGATTCTGGCGAGGAGACAAAAATAGCAAGGTCAATATTTGTCTTCCTAAAATAGTCCTGCCCTTCAGGAACTCCTATGGAAGATAAAATATATCGCTGCTTTGGAAGAGACTTGAGCAAAAGGAGTCTTAGCTGCTGGCTAAACAAAGAAGTTTTGCTTTCTCAATCTTCACCAGAATCTGCGCTGTTTTGAAATTGCGGTTGGTTTGGAGCAGAGACTGAACTGAAGCTTGATTTCCTGTGTTGTTTTCTGTGTGGGCCAATTAAGAGTACTTAGCTTTTAGGGCACCTGGGTGGCTCAGTGGGTTAAAGCTCTGCCTTCAGCTTGGGTTGTAATCCCAGGGTCCTGGGATCAAGCCCTGCATCAGGCTCTCTGCTCACTGGGGAGCCTGCTTTCCCCTCTCTCTCTGCCTGCCTCTCTGCCTACTTGTTACCTCTGCCTGTCAAATAAATAAATAAAAATCTTAAAAAGAAAAGAGTACTTAGCTTTTAAATGAAAGGATTGGGCGCCTTTATACCCACGGGAAATGATTCAAAACCCATTCCTTTGCAGCTACTGTTGCTGAAGCCACTTCATCTTTGGTAATCCACTGGCACAGACAGACAAGGTCAAATCCATTGGTCTTTGGTTTCTGGTCCTCAGGTTGATCTCTGACCACCCAGAAGGATTCAGACTCCAGATATGAAGTCTGTTCCCCTTTTTATGTCCACCCCACAGCTTACAAACAGCTAGGCATTGCGCTAAGTCCCGGAACCCAGTGATAACTGACGTGCTTAGCAATCTCGAAGCCTTTGTAGATTCTGGTGTGGAGTTCAGACTCAACATACCAATATAACATAAGGCGATCTTTTCGATAGAGGACAAAGAGTGTGCACAAAATGTGGGAGGAGTGTAGGAGTGTGCCTTGGAGAGGAAGTGACTGCTTGGGTTCATTTTCAAAGAAATATGAGTTTGCTATGGAGACTGGGGGTAACAGCATTCCAGATGGGGCACAGCACATGAACACTCAAAGAGTGTGACCTACCCCCCTTCCTCAGATGCATTTGAGGCAAGTGAGCAGGAGCACAGGAAATCTCTCTCTTCTACTTGGTTCTAGAACCTAGCACCTGGAAGTGAGAGGCAAGATCAAACAACCGGGCAGGTCCAAGGTCTAGGCCTTGCCGTGGCTGTGCCTGAGACATCAGAATTGATGGGATGTGGCTTGAAATGAGGGTGAAGGGGCAGGTTTCCCACTCCTTAATCTCGATTTCCCCCAAGTTAGGGTGAAGTTTGGAGCTCTTTGAGAGGTTCTGGCCATGGTGTCTCAGCTTCTGTTCTGGGAAACGCTGTGCTGATTTAGTTACAGTGGTTTGGTTTGTGTTCCTACATTAGCCCTCCCACTGTACTTCCTGTACCAAGCTAGCACCCAGTGTGTGTAGGCCACCCTGGGTCTGCAAACTGGGTACATGCCCTCAGAAAGCTCCAGGGCCCAGCTGTTGCCACAGGTTCAGAGCACCCAAGTAAAGGAACAGAGAAACGAGACCACTACACAGAGCAGGCCTGTGGGGGTGAAGGCTGGGCCAGAGGAGGCAAGGATTGCAGCTGGAGGGTAAGTGTGGGAAGGCCGTCTGGACACAGGCTTTGAGAAGAAGGAAGCAATTTCCAAAGCTACTGGGTAAGCACTCCCAGAGTGGAGGCCATGGATCTCTGTGTTGCAACACAGATGCAAGTCCCCTCTTCATTCTCCAGGTCACCAGCACATGGGACCAGTCCTTCCCAAGCAGGAACATCAGTACAACACAGCAATGGCCAAGAACTGTTGTTAAGGAAAAGTGCCATGAGGCTACATTTCTATAACCACTTAAAATAAGAGCCCTATTTTCCAAGTGTTAGAATGTTGTTACTTAAATGGAATTCAGGATTATATTAGGTTCAAATGAAGTGTTCAACTCAGTAAACATTAGCTATCCTTGGAGAAGTGTCTGTTCATGTCTTCTGCCCATTTGAAGACATACAAATGGCTATCAGACACATGAAAAAATGTTCATCATCACTAGCCATCAGGAAGATTCAAATTAAAACCACATTGAGATACCACCTTACACCAGTTAGAATAACCAAAATTAGCAAGACAGGAAACAACGTGTGTTGGAGAGGATGTGGAGAAAGGGAACCCTCTTACACTGTTGGTGGGAATGCAAGTTGGTGCAGCCAATTTGGAAAACAGTGTGGAGATTCCTTAAGAAATTAAAAATTTCTGCAATTGCACTACTGGATATTCACCCCAAAGATAGAGAAGTAGTGAAAAGAAGGGCCATCTGTACCCCAATGTTCATAGCAGCAATGCCACGGTCACCAAACTGTGCAAAGAGCCAAGATGCCCTTCAGCAGATGAATGGATAAAGAAGATGTGGTCCATATATACAATGGAGTATTAAGCCTCCATCAGAAAGGATGAATACCCTACTTTTGTATCAACATGAATGGGTCTGGAAGAGATTATGCTGTGTGAAATCTGTCAAGCAGAGTCAATTATCATATGGTTTCACTTACTTGTGGAGCATAAGGAATAACATGGAGGACATGGGAAGATGGAGAGGAGAAGTGAGTTTGGGGAAACTGGAGTGGGAGACAAACCACGAGAGACTGTGGACTCTGAGAAAACAAACTGAGGGTTTTGGAGGGGAGGGGGTGGGGGGTTGGGTGAGCCTCGTGGTGGGTATTATGGAGGGCATGTATTGCATGGAGCACTGGGTGTGGTGCATAAACAATGAATTCTGTTACACTGAAAAGAAATTAAATTTTAAAAATGAGGAAAAAAAAGCAATTAAGAAAAAAAAAAAAAACATTAGCTATCCTGATAACATTCCAAACTGCTTATTTTCCAGGTAAGGTGAAACTTGTCCAAAGTCATAAAATGAGTTAAATAGTAATTCCTGATTCTCCATGGAGTGCTCTTTCCTCCCCATTACACCCTATACTTTCTTTTCTTATAAACCTCCTATTAAATAAGCATAATTAGACTGTGTTCTTTGTTTGCATAGATTTCCAGTGCATTTTAACATAAGCAAACATAAAAAATATGACCTAATCATAAATCCAATTGACCTGAAGTCAATATGCTAGCAAATGGAATATTTGAAATATGTTTGTCACATTTTGTTTGATGTTTCATATTTCAGGAGAACTAGACTGAGGAATGGGAGTGAGAAATTATTTTGATACCTAACATCTTTTCAGTTTGAACTCGTGGCTTGATACTCACTCCCTATTAGGAAAAAATAGAGGCCTTAAAGAATTATCCTATGGTTTGCTCTTCTAAAAGCAGCTCTTGTGGGATCTCAGTATTTATGCTATCAGGGAATTATGAAGTAATAACTTAAAGATCAGAATTCCTTAGATCATTTACTCATATTCAACATTCTCTCTCAATTCAGATTTACAGAAAACTTACAAAACTAGTACCAAGAATTTCTGAATACCCCCCTTCACCTAGATTTCCCAAGTATTAATATTTTATCACATTTTGTTTATCCTTCCTTGGCTTTCTCGTGTGGGAGTAATTGCTGACATGATATCCTTTCTCATAGAGTGCTTTGCTGTGTATTTTCTTTTTTTAAGATTTCATTTATTTATTTGATAGTTTGCAAGGCAAGAGACAGAGAGAGAAAGAGACAAAGTGAGAGAGAGAGAGAGAGAGCTCGAGTGCACAAGGCGGGGGAGGGACAGAGGGAGAGGGAGAAGCAGACTCCCCGCTGAGCAAGGAGCCAGCTGTGGGGCTTGATCCCAGGACCCTGAGAGCATGACCTTAGCTGAAGGCAGACCCTTAACTCACTGAGCCACCCAGGAGTCCCTACTGTGTATTTTCTATGAACAAAAACATTCTCTTATACACTACTTTATAATAATCAAAATCAGGAAATTGACACTGATACAATACTGTTACCAATCTATAGATTTTATTCAGAGTCCATCAGTTGCCCATTGGTATCCTTATAGTGACTGGAAATCTCTGATCATACCTTGCTTTTAACTGTCCCGTTTCTTTAGTCTCCTTCTACCTGGAATATTTCCTGTGTCTTTCCTTGTGTTTCATGACATTGATAATCTTGAAGTGTATAGACAAGCTATTTTCTAGAATGTCTCTTTATTTGGCTTGTCTCATATTTCTCCATGACTAGATTCAGGTTATTCAGACTTTTGATGGGAATACCACAGAAGTGGCTTTTTTTTTCTGAAGATTTTATTTATTTATTTGACAGACATCACAAGTAGGCAGAGATGTAGGCAGAGAGAGAGAGAGGAGGAAGCAGGCTCCCCGCTAAACAAAAAGCCCAATGTGGGGCTCCATCCTAGGACCCTGGGACCATGACCCAAGCCGAAGGCAGAGGCTTTAATCCACTGAGCCACCTAGGTGTCCCAGAAGTGGATTTTATCAGCCCACAGAGAACCTTGCTCACACTTGACATACTTGCCTAAAAGTACCATAGATGGGTCTCCAGGACAGGGATCCTCTACAGCAAAATTCTACATGTTTTGGGGGTAAGGAAAGAGAACCTCTAGTAAATGAGCTTCTGAGATCATCTGGATTTGTCTTTCTTCATTTTTTCTCTCCTCTTTGCTTCTTTCTTCTTTCTTTCCTACACAAATTACCCATTTGTCTCCCTGATAACAGCTTTGAAAAGGAAAGCTTTCACCAGACCACAATTTTGGGGAGGATTAAGGTGACAAACACATTCCTTTGACAAAATGAGGGAGAGTTGAGAGGAAAACAATGCATAAATGTTGATAGTTTGGTTTGGTTTTATTTTAGCATCACCTCTCCCCCTGTGATTGCTTATTACTCCCTCAGAGAGACATACTTGCATAACCCCATTCCTCTCAGCCGCTGCTCACAGGGGTTCACTCTGAAAGTTGGAAGGAGTCCTTCTGAGGCTCATCAAGCTGCAGGGCGTGAGTTGGGATGGGAAGTGAGAGGCACAAAATGGGGCCTGGGGCAGTGGAAGGAAGGTAGTATGGGAGGCTGAGAGACCTTGCCTTGTGCCCTGTGTTCGCTGTTCATTAGCTGGGTGAACTTGTGCTGTTAAGTGGGTTGACCGAGCCTTGGATTTCCTGTTTGCAAAGTGGGGCTGTTGACACCTAAGTTACAGGGTTGATAAGAGGATTATAAATAAAACACATTTGTGAAAAATTCAGAATTTTGCAAGGTTCAGTGAACTCTATCATCTATTTAAATTTATTTTGTCCTTATTTGGGGGACCTTCATAGAGAACAGATTTTCTTCCCTATTTAGAAAAATCTTTTGTTAATCAAGTTTCCACTCTTCTTCACTGATGAACCAAAAAGCTTCACAGGCACTGGGTAGAAGAGGATAGGAAGCCAAAAGTCACCTTATTGAGTACCTTGTTTTTCTGTGTAAGCTGGAAAATAGATCTGTATGTAGGGAGAAATGTCTGGAACGGTGTTCATCAAAAATTTCAATGGTGGTTCTCTCTGGACATGAGATTTCAGAAGATTTATGGTTTCGACTTTGTACTTTCTTTATTGTTTGATTTTTTTTTTTTACAGAGGGTGCACAAAATTTTTTTTAGGTATTTGCCAAAAAATGAAACAATCAAAAAGTTATTTAAGGCCTTCTGGCCCCTGCCATATTTTATTTCTGAAAATCTGGCAGAAAGCCCAGGGTTACCCTTACGGTAAGGAACCTCTAAACTTGATCTTTTAGTCAGTGCTCACTGAACCAGGCACTCTGATGCTGAGCCATCTAGAAAATGTTATCTCTTTTAACCCCTTGAACCACATGTGAGCTGTATGTGGATATCACCATTTTTAAAAAGATAAGGAAATTGTGAAAGTAGAGAGATTATACTAGTTGCCCAAGGCCACATTTCTGGCATGTAGCACTGCCAGAATTCAAAATTAGATCTGATTCTGCAACTAGGGTTTATCAAACTCTATTCTGTGGAACACTATGTTCTCTGAGCTGTTATAAGTAATCTTCAAAATAAGAATAGGTTTGTAGTAACAATGTACATTAACATATAATGAGTTTCTCCAAAGTCATTCATTAAAAGAACTGTTTATTGCTTTTTCTTTTATTTTTATTTAATCCTATTTATTTTCAAATTTATTTTACCATGAATTCCTTTTATTCCTTTTTTTTAAAGTTTTTAGTTAGATTTTGGTTAGTTACCATAGAGCATAATATTAGTTTCAGGTGTACAATATAGAGATTTCTTATGGTTTTGTTTGCTTGTTTACATTTGGGGAACATGTATTAACATCTCATAAATATAATAGTCTGCATAACACTAAAGCTGTCTTGCTGTGACTCCAAGATTGGATCACATAAGACTGGATTGAATCAATAGCTTCCTGATGTTTCTTCCCCAACCTTAGCTACTTCTAAACTCGAATTAATTCAGGACTACATATGATGTCCCTGCAAGGATGGGCCAAAAAAAAAAAAAAAAAAAAGGAGGGATTGAGCTAGAAATCCACAAGACAGTTTACTAGCCAAAGATATTTGCTTGGAGGGAACTGAAAAGTGAACTTCATCCCTGGCCACAGTTAACTGGAGTTTGGTCACAGGGGTTTCCTGGAAGCTGACGTCAGGGACTTTCTTCACAGAGCCATGAGTCATGGAGCAGGGGGAAATGGAGTGTCATTCGGTGTGGGTTAATATGAAAACTAGGGCCATGCACGTGGTAAAAGTAGTGACAATCTTCACCAAATGGGCAGGTTTCTCTTTCAACCAGTGGGAGTCTGAGCAAATGGAAAATAAGGGAAGGAGAAAGAAGAGGGTCTTCTTCCTATGTGTGAGGGGAAAATTCAGTAGGGATACCCACAGGTCTGTGGGCACTTCATTAGTTGGTTCTCTTTGGACCATTTGATTACAGGGACCTGAAGAGGTGATCTTGGATCCCAGGATGTTGAAGCTGTGGTGACCCTAGGAGGCATCTGGCCCAATCTTCTGTGTAAGTCATCTGCCCTCATCCAAAAGATTGGTCTATTGGTAGAATAATGTTCAAGCCCAGGGCTTCTGTTGCTGTAGTGTCATGTTCATTCCATACCAGATTATTTAGAGTTAATTGACAAAGGCTTATTGAACAATCTTACTTTTTTTAGTGTAATCAGGGGACTGTGTTAGATCTCAAGGATTCAAAAATGAATAAACTAGCTCCTACTCTCAAGGAGTTCACATTCTAGAGAGGGAAGAGATAATTATAAAACAAAGAGACTGGGGCAATAACCTGGATGTGCAGGTATTATGAGCACTCCTTGTGGGGAGTGGGGTTGGGTGCAGAGAAACAGATATAATTAGAGAGGGCTTCCTGGAAGAGTGACACTGGGGTTAAGTGCCAGGATGAATAGTGGCTAACCAAATTAAGGGGTCAGAGGGAGAGAAAGCAGCAAATTCCAGCAAAGAGCCCCATGAGCACAGGTGAAAAAGGAGGAAATGAAATAGTCAATGTTGATTGCTAGATTTTAAGATAGCAGCACTATCAGCAATAGCCAAATTATGGAAAGAACTCAAGTGTTCCTCAACTGATGAATGGCTAAAGAAGATGTGATATATGTGTACAATGGAATATTACTCAGCCATCAAAAAGAATGAAATCTTTGGGATGAAGGACACAAAGGAGGGCATGTGATGTGATGAGCACTGGGTTTTATATGCAACTGATGAATAACTGAACTCGACATCAATCTCATTACTGGTTATTGGTCTATTCAGTTTGTCAGTTTCTTCTTGTTTCAGTCTTGGTAGCTTATACATTTCCAGGAAGGCATCCATTTCTTCCAGGTTGCTTAATTTATTGGCATATAGTTGTTGATAATAATTTCTTATAATTGTTTCTATTTCCTTGGTGTTAGTCATGATCTTTCTCTTTTCATTCATAATTGTCTTAATTTGTGTCCTTTCTCTTTTCTTTTGGATAAGTGTGGCCAGAGGTTTATCAATCTTATTAATTCTTTCAAAGAACAAGCTTCTTGTTTCCTTGATCTGTCCTACTGTGTTTCTGGTTTCTAATTCATTGAGCTCTTCTCTAATCTTATTCATTTCCCTTCTTGTGTGTGGGTTAGGCTTAATTTGTTGTTTTTTTTTCTCTCCAGTTCTTTAAGGTGTAAAGTTAGTTGGTGAATTCGGGATTTTTCTATTTTTTTGACTGAGGCTTGGATGGCCATGTATCTTCTTGATCTTGGGAGAGATCATCTCTGCCTCTAGGACATAAATGCTTGTTTCATTCCCCAGGTAAGGGAAGTTCTCAGTTAGGATTTGCTCAAATACATCTTCTAGTCCCTCCCCCCACTCCTTAGTGATCCCAATAATTATGACACTGGAATGTTTCATGGCGTCATTTATTTCTCTAATTCTGTTTTCATGGATTTTAAGGTGTTTGTTCCAAATCTCCTTCTGTTCCTTCCTTTCTATCAATTTGTCTACTAGATCACCAATTTGTTCTTCTTCCTTATTTACCCTAGCTGTTAGAGTATTTAGTTTTGACTGCATCTCATTTGTAGCATTTTAAAATTTGGCCTGATGAGCTCTCATTTCTGTCCTTAGAGAATCCATATGGTCATTAATGGTTTTCTCCAGCCTAGCTATTATCTTCATAACTGTTACCCTGCAGTCTATTTCTGACATCTTGCTTATATCCATTATGTCTGGGGGAGAGTCCATTGTCTCTGGTTATTTTCTTTGTTGGGAATTCCTCCTCCTAGTCACTCTGTTGTGACAGGTCAAACTCTCTTTTCACAGTTGACATGATACTTTATGTGGAAAACCCAAAAGACTCCATCCCTAAATTACCAGAACTCATACAGCAATTCAGTAATGTGACAGGATACAAAATCAATGTACAGAAATCAGTTGCTTTCCTATATACTAACAATGTAACTGTAGAAAGACAAATTAGGGGATTGACTCCATTTACTATAGCACCAAAAACCATAAGGTTGGAATAAACCTAACCAAAGGGGTGAAGGACCTATATTCTAGAAACTACAGAACACTCATGAAAGAAATTGAAGACACAAAAAGATGGAAAACCATTCCATGCTCATTGATGAGAAGAATAAACATTGTTAAAATGTCTATGCTGCCCAGAACAATCTACACTTTCAATGCCATCCCAATCAAAATACCAATGGCATTTTTCAAAGTGCTGGAACAAACAATCCTAAAATTTGTATGGAACTAAAGAAGACCCTGAATCACCAAGGAAATGGTAGAAAAACAAAAATAAAAACAAAACAAAGCTGGGGGCATCACGTTGCCTGGTTTCAAACTATATTACAAAGCTGTGATCAGCAAGACCTGTGATCACCAAGCATGGTACGGGCACAAAAACAGACACATTAGTCAATGGAACAGAATAGACAGCCCAGATATGGATCCTCAACTCTATGGTCAACTAGTCTTCAAAAAAATCAGGAAAAAATATCCAATGAAAAAAAGACTGTCTCTTCAATAAATGGTGCTGGGAAAATTGGAGAGCTGTATATGGAATGAAACTCAACATTCTCTTACACCATACATACAGGTAAACACAAAATGGATGAAAGACCTCAATATGAGGCAGGAATCCATCAAAATCCTAGAGGAGAACATACGCAGTAAACTCTTTGACACTGGCCACAGCAACTTCTTTCAAGACACGTCTCCAAAGGCAAAGGAAACAAAAGTGAAAATGAACTTTTGGGACATTGTCAAGATTAAAAACTTCTGCACAGCAAAGGAAACAGTCAACAAAACTAAGAGGCAACCCACAGATAGGGGAGAAGACTTCTGCAAATGACACTACAGATAAAGGGCTGATATCCAAGATCTATAAAAAACTTCCCAAATTTAACACCCCAAAAATAAATGAACCAGCCAAGAAATGGGCAGAAAGCATGAACAAACAGTTCTCCAAAGAAGATATACAAATGGATAACAGACACATGAAAAAAATATTCAACATCATTAGCCATTAGGGAAATTCAAATCAAAACCACATTGAGATACCAACTTACACCAGTTAGAATGACAAAAATTAACAAGGCAAGAAACAACAAATGTCAGAGAGGATGTGGAGAAGGGGAACCCTCTTACACTGTTGGTGGGAATGCAAGTTGGTGCCGCCACTTTGGAAAACAGTGAGGAAGTTCATCAAAAAATTAAAAATAGAGCTACCCTATGACCCAGTAATTGCACTACAGGGTATTTATCCCAAAGATACAGATGTAGTGAAAAGAAAATGGGCCATCTGTACCCCAGTGTTCATAGCAGCAATGGCCACAGTTGCCAAACTGTGGAAAGAACGAAGATGCCCTTCAACAGATGAATGGATAAAGAAGATGTGGTCCATGTATACAATGGAATATGACTCACCCATCAGAAAGGATAAATACCCAACTTTTGCATCAACATGGATGGAGCTAGAGGAGATTATGCTAAGTGAAATTAGTCAGGCAGAGAAAGTCAATTATTATATGGTTTCACTTATTTGTGGAATATAAGGAATAGCATGGAGGACATTAGGAGAAACAAGGGAAAATGAAGGGGTGAATCAGAGGCAGAGATGAATCATGCGAGACTATAGACTCTGGGAAACAATGTGAGGGTTTTAGAGAGGAGGGGGGAAATGCGTTAGCCTGGTGATGGATATTAAGGAGGACATATATTGCATGGAGCATGGGGTGTTATATGCAAACAATGAATCATGGAACACTACATCAAAAACTAATGATGTACTGTATGGTTTCTAACATAACATTAAAAAAACTTGAAACAAACAAAAATAGTAATTGTTCTTCTACCACCATAAGTAAACAAATGAATATTAAAAAAAAAGTGTTGGCAAAGATGTGGAGAAAATGAAGCCTGGTGCACTGTTGGTAGAAATGTAAATAGAGCTCTTATGGAAAACACTACAGAGGTACCACAAAAAGTTCAAAATAGAACTACCATATGATCTAGCAATCCCACTTCTGGATATATACTCAAGTGAACTGAAATCAGTATCCCAAAGAGACACCGGCATTCTCATTTTGCAGTATTGTTCACAATAGCCAAGATATGAAGCCAACCTAAATGTTCATTAATGTATGAATGCATAAGGAAAATGTGGTACATACTCAAAATGGAATATTATTTAACCTTAAAAAAGAAGGAATTCTTGACACTGTGACATCATAGATGGACCTGGAAGACATTATGCTAAGTGAAATAAGCACAACAGAGGAAGACAAATATTGTATGCTGTCACTTATATGTGGAATATAAGGTAGTCAAACTCACGAAAGCATAGGGTCAAATGGTGGTTGCTACCAGCTTGGGAGGGAGGTAAATGGGCAAATGATGGTCAAAGTGCACAAAGTTTTAGTTACCCAAAATAAATAAGTTCTGGAAATATACTCTACAATATGGTGACTATAGCTAACAATACACTATTGTACATTCAAAATTTGCTAAGAAGGTAGATCTTATATTAAATACTACTACCACAAAAAATAAAAATAAGAATGGGATGGGAGGAAACTTCAGGAAATGATAGATATGTCTATAGTTTAGATGGTAGTCATGGTTTCATGAGTGTACACTTATCCTACACTCATCAGGTTGTATATGTTAGTATGTACAGCATTTTTCCATGTCATTCATATCTAAAGTGCTTTTATAAATTAAAAAATTTTTAAAAATAAAATATAAGCCAGAGTATATTGCCATGAATTTGGAGAGATGGACAGGGGCAAATTAAGAAAGACTTTTTGATGTACACATACATACATAAAACCATCACTACATCAAGATAACAAACATTCATCACTTCCAAGAAATCAGTCATGGTCTGTTGTAATCCCTTTCTCCTGCCTGTCCCTACTCTCCTTTTATTTACCTAACCCCCCGCCACCACCACCACTTTCCTCTGCCTCAATCCCCAATCATTGATTTGCTTTCTGTTGCTATACATTAGTTTTCATTTCATCTCTAAAATTTTATATACCTGGAATCATACAATATGTACTCTTTTCTTTGTCTAGCTTTGTTCACCCACCATAATTATTTTGAGATTCATCTATGCTGTGTTTATATCAGCAGTTCACTTCTTTTTATTCCTGAGTAGTATACCATTTGATAGGTATATCACCATTTATTTTTCCCTTTATCTGTTGATGGCCCTTTCAGTTCCAATTTTTGGCTATTACAAATAAAACTGCAATGAACATTCCTGTTCAAGTCTTTGTATGGTCATATGCTTTTTTTTCTCTTGACAAATACCTTGGAGTGGAATGGCTGAATCATGTAAGTATATGTTTAACTTTTCACAAAACTGGCAAAATGTTTTTCAAAGTGGATTTACCATTTTACACTCTCACTAACCACATCCTCATCAACCCCTGGTATGGTCATTTTTTGGTCTTTCGTTTGTTTTTCTAATTTTAGCCACTCTAGGAGGGAGACAGCAGTATCTTATTTTGGTTTTAATTTACATTTCCCTAATGATTAATGAAGTAGAGTTATTTTTCATGTACATATTTTCCTTCTGTGTATCTTCTTTGGTGAACTATCTGTTCAGATCTTTTGTCCTTTTTTTTCTTTTGTCCATTTTCAAATGGGATTGTTTGTCTTCTGAATTTTGAGAGAATGCCCTCAAGGTCCACCTATGTTGTCACAAATGGTAGGATTTCCTTCTTTCTCATGGCTGAATAATACTCTTTTGTATATTTATACTACATTTTAAAAAGATTTTATTTATTTGTCAGAGAGAGAGAGTGTGCAGCAGGGGAAGTAGCAGGCAGAGGGAAAAGCAAGTTCCCCGCAGAGTGAGGAGCCCAATGCGGGACTCAATCCCAGAATCCCGGTAACACAACCAGAGCCGAGGGCAGATGCCCAACCAACTGAGCCACCCAGGCACCCTATACCACATTTAAAAAAAAAATTGAAATGTCAATGGGAATGTGTTGTTTCCATGTCTTGGCTAGTGTAAGTAATGCTACAATGAACATGGGGGTGCAGATATCTTTTTGAGACCCAGATTTCCTTTCCTTTGGATATATGCCCAGAAGTGGAATTGCTGAGTTGTAGAGTAGTTCTATTTTTAATATTTTGAGAAACTTCCATACTGTTTTCCATAGTGCCTATAACCAACTTACAGTCCCACTAATGGTGCATGAGTACTATCTTTCTCCATATCCTCTCACCACTTGTTATATCTTTTTGCTGATAACCTTCCTACTATGTATGAGGTGATATCTCATTGCAGTTTTGACTTGCATTTTCCATCTTGATGATTAGTAATGTTAAGCATCTTTTTTACACCTGCTGGCCACTTGTATGACTTTTTTTGAAAAATGTCTGTTCACTTCCCCTGCCCATTTGTAAATCATATATTTGTTTTTGCTTCTTGTTATTGAATTGCAGGAGTTCTTCATATATTGTGGATATTAATCTCTAATCAGATATATGTTGCAAATATTTTCTTCCACTAAATAGGCTGCCTGTTCATTTTGTTGATGGCTTCCTTCGCTGTGCAGACCCACCTATTTATCTTTGCATTTGTTTCATTTGTTTTTGGTGTTATATCCAAGAAATTCTTGTCAAGGCCAATGTCAAGGTGCTTACCCTTTATGTTTTCTTCTAGGCGTTTTGTGGTTTCAAGTCTTACATTCAAGTCTATTTTTTTTATAAACCATTTTAAAATTTTTTATTTAAATTCAATTAAGTAACATGTAGTGCATTAATTTCAGGTATAGAATTTAGTCATTCTTCAGTTGCATATAACACCTAGTGCTCATTACATCAAGTATAATCCTTAATGCTCATCCCTGAATTATCCCATCCCCCCACTCACTTCCCCTCCAGCATCCCTCAGTTTGTTTCCTAGAGTTCATCATCTTTCATGGTTTGCCTCCCTCTCTGTTTTTATCCTATTTTATTTTTTTCCCTTCACCTATACTCACCTGTTTTGTTTCTTAAATTCCATATATACATGAAATCATATGGTATTTGTCTTTCTCAGACTTATATCGCTTAGCATAATATCCTCTGGTTCCATCCACATCATTGTAAATAGTAATATTTCATTCTTTTTGATGGCTGAGTAATATTCCATTGTATATCTCTCCCATATCTTTTTTATTCATTCATCTGTTGATGGACATTTAGGATCTTTCAGTATTTTGGCTACTGTGGATATTGCTGCTATAAACACTGGGGTACATGTGCCCCCTTCAAATCACTATTTTTGTACCAAGTCTATAATCCATTTTGATTTTATTTTTGTGATTGGTGTAAGATAGTGGTCTTATTTCATTCATTTGCTTGTGCTTGACCACTTTTCCCAACACCATTTATTGAAGAAACTGTCTTTTCCCCATCATATATTCTTGGCTCCTTTGCTATAAATAAATTAACTGTATATGCATGGATTTATTTATGGGCATCCTATTTTGTTCTATTGGTTTATGTGTTTGTTCTTATGCAAATGTCATATTATTTTGGCTAGTATAGCTTTGTAATATAATTTGAAATCAGGAAGTGTAATGTTTCTAATTTTGTTTTTTTTCCTCAAGACACCTTTGGCTATTCAGGGTCTTCTATGATCCTACATAAATTTTAGGATAGTTTATTCCATATCTGTGAAAAATGCCACTGAAATGTTTATACATGTTGCATTCAATCTGTGGGTCACTTTGGGTAGTATAGACACTTTAACAATATTCTTTCAATCCAGAATCATGGAATATCTTTCCATTTATTTGTGTCTTCTTAAATTTCTTTCATCGATGTCTGGTCTTCAGTGTCTAGATCTTTTACCACTTTGGTTAAACTTATTTCTAAGCATTTTATTCTTTTTCATGCTATTTTAAATGGTATTGTTTTCTTATTTTTCTGATAATTCATTACCGAATAGTCTTTAACCCAATTGGCTATCTTGGGGCATACCTGGAGTACTTAGACCATTTCATTTATTTGCTATTAATATGGTTAGAGTTGAGTGTATTTGTTTTCTCTTTGTCCCATCTTTCTATTTGTTTTCTGTTTTCCCCATCTGTTCTTTGTTTTTGTCTTAGTCTGTGCAGGTTGCTATAGCACAATATACTACAGACTGGGTAATTAATAAACAACAGAAATATATTTCTCACAGTTCTGGAGGCTGGAAGTCAAAGATCATGATGCTAATGTGGTCAGGTGAGACCACTCTCTTGGGTTGCAGACTTTTTGTTGTGTCCTCCCAAGATGGAAGGAGCTAGGAAGCTTTCTGGGTCTCTTTCATGGGCTGAGTTCCAGCCTCATGACCTAACTGCGTCCCAAAACTATCATGGGCATTAGGATTTCAACATGTAAATGTTGTGGGGACACAAACATTCAGACCATAGCAGTTTCCTTTTCCTCTTTTTTCAGGCTTCTTTCAACTAACCCAGTATTTAAAAAAAAAATTATCTCCTTTGCTGTCTTATTTTCTTTAAGTTTTATTTATTTATCCTTTGGTGACTTATTAATTATAATTCCCCATTTTGCTATTTTAGAGGCTGCCTTATGGTTTATACTGTACATCTTAAATTCATCACAACCTATCTTCAAGTAACATTACCATACCACATAATAGAACTTTATAGTATACTTCCATTTCTCCCTTCCCAGAGAGTTCCTTTAAGACAAAATAATCATGGGTTCCATTTACTGAGTATGGTGGTATATCAGTCTCTGTTGTAAGATCATTTAATTTTCACATCTACCCTAGGAGGTGTAAGTATTACCCCTCATTTTACATAGGAATAAATTGTGACTAGAAGTGTTAAGTAAATTTCCAAATCTCATGTAGCTCTTTAGTGGCATATGTGAGAGTTGAATTCAAGTTTGACCTCAAAGCCTATGTAGTAAATCATCATATTAACTTTCCAAGTATATACAAACACACTTATAACATAATCAATTTTACTTTAATTTGGCTAAAATATTGATGAAGAATTAAGAATAATACTGAGGGTCAGGACAAGAAGGAGAAAGGGAAAGAGAAGTACTAAGTGAAAGAAAAGGAAAATAATATGGAATAAATATATTTTTTTGGTCTTTTCAACAGTTATTTTATTGTGGAACACAAAGAGCTCATGAGGCTTATGAATAGCCTAGATGACCTATCCCTCAAGACCATCTGATTTCTGGATAGCTTGATACTGTTAAGAGAGTACAGACAATAGATTCTATAAGCAGTCTATATACTAGAAAAGGCATAGTCAAATGGTAAAAAAAAAAACAATAAAATCGCATTCTGCATTATATAGCAGCCTTATGTGTGGTTATAAAATATGAGTTACTCTATAAAGCCAAATTGTGTACAAGAGAAAATTCTAAATTGTGTATCCAGATCTCTAGAATTGAGGGTGAGGGTTTGCACATTAATGCCTTGCTGAGAAAATGAAATTATATATCTTTTTAAATCAAGCACCCATTGCTATACTTCATTTCTCCATTGGATATTTGATAGCTAGTTTTATCTCTACTATAAGATTGACATCTCCTGGAAGATAGCTACTGCTTAGTCACAGTTATATCTCTCACAGTATCTAGAATAAAAGACATCATAAATGTTTATTCAGTAGAAGAATGAATCATACATATGTATGTTCTCCCACTTTCATGTGGAGAGTTTTATAAATCAAATGTAGTATATATATATACATCTCAGGGCATTTAAGGAACTGGCTGATCAAGTCACTGATCTCCACAGCTGATTAATTACTGACCCCTAGCCTGCTTTCTTGAGTAAATGCCCAAGCACTCTTCTCTGAGCATTGGCTTAGTTTGTGTTACTGTGACTCACTCCAAAAGCAACTCTATTGCTTTCCTCTACAGTGCTTAATTCAGTGATAAGTATTCTTGGCTTGCAAATTGGAGCAAAAGTGAGTGTCCAAGATAAACCAATTGGTACCTTAGTTCAGAGACTGGAAAAACAGGGAGTTTGGGGAAACTTCCCAGAGGATACTCACAGCTCAAACCAAGGTCATGCTGGAGATCTTGAACTCTGAACACTTATGCTGTCAGCTCACTGGTGCCATCTTACAGAGCCAGGTAACTTATTTCCCCTCTTTTTCCTTTCACTTTTTAGGGTAAGAATATCCCAGCATGGGCATGAGTGGCTTGAAATTGCTGAAATATGTTCTGTTTTTCTTCAACCTGCTCTTTTGGGTAAGTGTGCCTCTTCTGAGCACAAGGAGCTCATCTCTTCCCAGCTCCATTTTATTTCTCTCTCCTCCACTGAAGATCCTGGTATGGAGAACAACACATGCATGTCTGAATGGCATACCCAGCTTACAACAAGGGAATAATAATTTCCCCTCTTCCCATCCTGCCATTGTATAAGCCTATAAAATTGAAAAGTACCAGTGAAATTATCTTTTTTAAATTATGTTCAGTTAGCCACCATATAGTACATAATTAGTTTTTGGTGTAATGTTCAATGATTCAATATTTGCATATAACACCCAGTGCTCATCAGAACACATGCTCTCCTTAATACTCATTATGCCCTCTGAAACCTTCAGGTTATTTCCCGGAGTCCATAGTCTCAGGGTTTGTCTCCCTCTCTGATTCCCCCCACCACTTCAGTTTTCCCTCCCTTCCCCTATGGTCTTCCATGCTATTCCTTATGTTCCACATATGAGTGAAACCATATGATAACTGTCTTTCTCTGCTTGACTTTTTTCACTTAGCATAATCCCCTCCAGTTCCATCCATGTCAGTGCAAATGGTGGATATTCATCCTTTCTGATAGCTGAATAATATTCCATTGTTTATATGTACCACATCTTTATCCAGTGCAGATCTTTTGGCATGCTATTCCTCTCTCTGGGGACTTTAGGCTACTACTGCTCACTGGTGACATCTATGGGTGAGAAACCTGAGACTCTATTCTGTGAATAAATAACACTTTCCTGCCCTCCTCCCCTCCCTTAATCCCTTGGATGAATAACTGATTGAAGGGGACATCATCTTTTCTGGGAAGGTTTCACTGCACCAAATTTAACGACTGAATTTTAAATATGAAATGTTTGTGCTCATGTGTCTATGAGAAGATTCTTAAAAGTTCGGCTTCTCTAGTTTTCTGCCTAGCAAGATAAACTTCTCAGGCAGGTATCCCCTCTACATCGTTGTGGTTTCCAAAGGGAAGACCATGTGTAAGATGTTGTGGGAATGAGGAGTAGGAGATCTGAAGCATGAAAATACTATACTACTCATAGTGAGCTTCCCCTGGTGTCCGATATGGGTAAGATGAAGCATGAGTGGGACATCACAGAAGGAAAGTAGGATCACTTCTTTTCTAGGTGCATGGGGGAAGCTGAGTAAAGAGGTTGTTCATGAAAGTCTTGATAGAGTCAATGGAAAGATATGATTTTTTTTATTCATTGATGGGAAAATTAAAAAAAAAATTTTATTATGTTCATTAACCAACATATAGTACATCATAAGTTTTTGACGTAGGGTTCAACAAGTCATTAGCTGCATAGAAGACCCAGTGCTCATAACAACATGTGCCCTCCTTAATACCCATCACGTGGTTACTCCCCCAATCCCAAGTGAAAATGTGAGCAGACATTCAAGAATGTTGTGGGATTCTTTCTTTCAGTTCTGTGGCTGCTGCATTTTGGGCTTTGGGATCTATCTCCTGATCCACAACAATTTCAACCTGTTCCCTTCTCTCACATTGGGCAATGCATTTGTCATCGTGGGCTCCATTATCATGGTGGTCGCCTTCCTGGGCTGCATGGGCTCCATCAAGGAGAACAAGTGCCTGCTTATGTCAGTGAGTATCTTGCAGCAGATGTGGTATCCTAAGTAGAGAGACATGATACCTTAAGTTCCAGGCAAGATGTTTCTTGGTAGCTAACCTATGGGCACAGGGAAATCATGGGAACATAGGATTGGCACTTTAAGCTGGACAAATCTATCTAGAGCAATAGTATTTTGTTTCTGACTGGGGTCCCAGGGATAGGTGGAAGAGGACATTGCTATCCTCCTTGGGATTCATTGTACAGTGTTAATAATGACCCTTGTTATAATTTCCCTTTATGACATTTTATTTCTTCATGTCTGGTTGAAATCAAGTGTTATCCATCTGCCTAAATGCTTTCACATCAGTATGTATTTTTAGGATCTGAATCAGAGTCACTAACTAATGGAAAATCTAATCTCTAGATTCTTCTGAGTACCATGACCCTCCTAAAATGGCAGAAGATGCTTCTCTATCTCAGATCTGCATGGGATATATGATGGTGTGATGATCCAACTTAAGTGAGGCCCTAGGTGGCAGCCATTGTGATCTAACATGAGAGATTCTAGAGCTTTTCAGTTGTTTCCTGTCAGTTAAGAGTCCTGAAAAGCACATTTAGGCTTGGGTTTTACCTGTAAGCTCTATGAAAGAAGAGCTCCTTGTATCTCTAAGTGGACCCAGAACAGTGTTTGATATAATAGTACTACTCCATCCTTAGTAAGCATTCCCAGTCACCTTGATTCTTCCTTAGGTTATTTGGTTAATTTTCTTTCCCTTATGGGTCAACTCTTAAACTTGAATGAAGACATAGAATAAAAAGTTCCTGTTCTCAGTTCCCAGATTAATGGCAAAAGATGGGAGCTGATAGACATAGGGAAAAGATTAAACAGGTATAAGTAGTCAAAATTAATCTTGGGATAAAAAGGTGAAGTAAGGTAAGTGACAATATGTTTTCTGCTGTGTGTGATTAGCATAAAGGGAGTAAGCATCTACAGCTGCAGATAGCTAAGTATTAAGACTGTGATTAGAATACCTTTTCTCCACATCTGTACAGGGCTCCTCTCAACTTCCACCATCACTTGATCCCAACCCCAAACTAGCCCTGATCTTGAAGAAAGGACCAGGCCCCAAATTAAAGACATATAGTTTAGTTTACTGCTCTTTTGCTCAACTATTTCAAAAAGCTGATGCCAAAATTGCTTCACTGATTCAACAAATAATATTGCATACTCATTATGTGCATGGAGCTGTATAGGCACATGGGAAGGGGAGAACAAAGTTAGAAGACAGCTGATCTGCCCTCTAGAGACCTGGAGTCTAGTTGTACAAGAATGACACATATCCCTCACAAAACAAAAGGCTTATGAAAGCCTGGGTAAGCAGAAGTAGGAACTTCTGTACACATGTGGAGACACGTATGGATGCTCCCAAGGTGGAGTGGGAATGAGGGAAGAACTACAGTGCTATGAGCCTGTCTCTACTTTGCCTCAGTTCTTTTTCCTGCTGCTGATTATCCTCCTTGCTGAGGTGACCATGGCCATCCTGCTCTTCGTGTATGAACAGAAGGTAAGCTATAAAGAACAAATTGTTGTATTTCTGACTGTGGTGAAGAAGTCCTGTAATAGAAAGAGAGGCAAAGTGGAAGGATGGAAGAAAGAAATAAACTGTAAATGGGGAGGGGGAAAATTTCATGAAAGATTGCAATTAAATCATGCTTTGAAGGATGAATAGGAAGGAAAGTAAAAACAAGTTTATCCTCCACCTACTTCCTTCCCTCCAAGTGTCTGGCAGTAGAAAATGTCTGTCTCCATGCTTAAGAAAGCCCATGCTTTGATTATCTTCCTCTGAAAAATCAGAGTTCTGGAAAGACAAGAGGTTACTATGAACTTCTTCCTGCAATGCTATTTCAGTCTCAGCACTTTTCCCTGTATATAAACTCCCACTCCTCGCTTCCTTAGCTCTGAGGAGATCATTTGGAAGGGAGGAGCAAATGGAACCACCAGCTATCATTAGAAATTGCTTATTCCTTGAACTCACCTGGTTTTTATAATGTCTTCTCTGCTGGAATATGGCCCATCCAGCTGAATAATTATGTGTCTACGAGCCTGACTGACAGCATCCAGCAATACCACTCGAACAACAGCACGAAAGCAACATGGGATTCCATCCAGTCATTTGTGAGTACAGATGGAACCCTCCTCAGCTTAACCCAGACAAAATTTTCCAACTTCAGTGCCTGGAGGCTAAAGGGACTTCCTTTCTTGAAAGGTCCATAATCCAAGTTCTGCAGCCCCTAGGCCCAAAATAATGTTTAGCAGTCACAAACACAAATCAGTCTGATTGGTACAAAGTTCTCTACATTCTCTCATCCTTCACATTCTCATGTAGGCTCACTGTCTAAGCCCTACTAAGATCTAAGGAAGACCCAAACATGTCAGACTGAATCCCCTGTGTACTTAATTTTTCATCTGTAAGATGTGAATAAGTTAAACATTTCTACTTGAAGGAGATTTATGTGAATGAAATGGTATAATGGATCTGAAAATATTTTGTTCTAAGGAGCCATAGTAGTTAAGCTAATTCTGTATTTTCCACTACAGTCAGATCAGAAGGGCCCCTTTTCTCCAAGTTACAGTTTTCCTTCTGTTAACTTTCTAACCATCATGTTTTTTGGGTGTTTGGCTTTTAGCTGCAATGTTGTGGGGTAAATGGCACGAGTGATTGGGGCGGTCACCCACCAGCATCTTGTCCCTCAAATCCACAAGTTCAGGTAATTTTTGGGCAACTTTTCTGTTATTAGCCTCTTTGGTTAAACTTTCAATTATCTTAGAAACTCCAGTCATACAGAACTTAGTCCTCCCAACCAGGAACAAGGAACCTTGGATAAAATAGAGGCCAGGAAGAAAAACCAGGTTACTAGACAAATTAGACAAAAGTCTAGACAACTAGACAAAAGAAAAGAAAGGAAAAAGCTCATTAGACTAGACATGCCATCACAAATCTTGCTACCCTAAACTCTTACATTAGAGGGGAATAGTTTATGTTATAGTGGCGGAGGATTATATCTACATTTTTCTTGAGCAAGAAGTGGGTCTTATTGTTGAAAGTGAAAATTATAAAGTTGAGGTAGAAAACCTCCCCCTTTCCCTGTTTCTCTGCTTTTCTTCCTTGGAAAGGGCAACATCCAGCCTCTTGGTGAAATGAATCATTAGTAAAAGAGTCTGGAGTTGGGGGAGAGAGAGTTGGTAGAACTATTGAAACAACCTGCCCACTTATTTTTTTTTTCATTGTGTTATGTTAGATCTCCAGACTATGGCGAGAGAAGAAGCCAAGATTATATTCCAAGATTAAGTTCCTAAATTCCTGTTATCTGGTGTTATCCACCTTAGGGTTGTTTGAAAATCTCCAGAAATGTTTAGGTCTATGAAGAAAGATTGAGATACTCACCAACCATCCCTGCCCTGGAGTTTGATAGGGCCATGATAGATTCAGGTTTCAGCAGAAGCTGAAATGCAACCAACCCTAGAATTGCATAGGCTATCTCCCCATTTATTTGTCCCAAGTCAGCAGTGGATGTTTAAAGAACATAAGGACATATATTCCTGAAATGCCTCTCAGGAGCCAGTTTAACTCTGTGTGTAGAAATCTAGGACTTTGGCATTAGGTGCTACTATGATGATAACAAGACCAGAAAAGTCTGTAGTTTAAGAGTCTCTGCTGTATGACTGTTTCTTCATACACAGAAAGAAAATAAAAATGGCCTAAGTCTTTCAGCATAAGCAAAATATGAACTATCTTCTGAAATTAGGTTCCTTATCAAGTTGAATAATAGACTGGTATCCTTTGTATTTGTAATTTTTTCTAGGGTTGCTATGCACAAGCAAAACTGTGGTTTCACTCCAACTTCCTGCACATTGGAATCATCACTATCTGTGTATGTGTGATCCAGGTAAGAACTTAATCAGGGACTATTGTGAAGGACTATTTCAATTAAATTAGGTAAGTCAAGTAAAGTTTTAGAACAGTACCAGGTACATAGTAGCTACCTGCTCAATAAATGTGAGTTTTCCCAGTCAGGTAGCAAATGATGTCATTACCAATTTAAGGCATACAGAAAATATGCTGCAAGATCTATCTGGTCAACTTATCACTAAGAGATATGGGTGCTTCATAGTCAAATTACAAATCATCAAGCAGACCTCTACTTTGGTCATTCACTGAGCTTGGCTTGTATGCCAAGCAGAAGCTGATGATAAAAGTCATAATCATAATTTCTCTGCTTAGCATAGTAAGTCAGGGGTGAATTGGGGATAGTTTTGTGTTCTTCTTTATTATGTGACGTTTCTACTAATTTTATACCCAAGTATTTTGGGTATGTCACAGAAGAGCTAAGATGTAATCAAGAAGCTCAGAGGGAAATAATTTTTCTCTGCTTGGAAACTAAGGAGTCTCAGGGCACCGGGAAAGATGATTCATTGCACAAAGTGTTGACTTGTGCAGTACTTGACTATACAAGTGACTTCTTAAGGAGACGAAGATGTCCCAACACTCTATCCTCTCCTGTTTTGACACCATCACCCCCACTACCATTCTAAAGCAAAAGGAGAGAATAGAGAAGGAATTGGGGAATAATGGCATGAAGGGTGGTACCAGTGTGATGGACACTCTTTTTCTCTGGGGTTAATCCCAGGGGTGCAGGAGAGATGGCTCCTCCTATGAAGACTTCACGTTTTCTCAACTCTTTTCTCAGGTTTTGGGGATGTCCTTTGCGCTGACCTTGAACTGCCAGATTGATAAAACCAGCCAGGCCCTAGGGCTGTGACATGATACTGCCTTGTGCTGGAGAGGCTTATTTCATCTCTGGAAACCCAAATCAGTTATTAGCATGAAGCCTTAAATGGTCACCTCTTGGCCTGGTGTCTTTGTCCCCTTCTCATCTTTGCCCTGTTTTGGTCCCTGTATCATAAAACCAAAAAAGAAGGTATTAGCCAGACATTTCCTATCTCAGGCAACAGAACAATGATTTACCCACTCATTGGGAAGCTATGTCCCTCAAAGTGGTGACACTAATACCTGAGCATTTTTTGGACATGAGAAGCCAAGAGAACCTGCACTAATGGCTCAAGATCAAAGGATGGGTTTGAGACTTGAATTTTCGCATCTGCTTGTTGTCAAATAAGGCTCCAGCCTCTAAATCATTCCCAGTCCACTCTCCAAAGCCAAGCAAAAGAGAAGTTGAAGGGAGTTTTGGGGCCAGACTCATTGGATCATTGTCACAACCCTCTGCTTCCTTTTGGCTGGGCCTGGGCCTTCACTATAGGAATGACAGAATACTCTTTCTCCAAAGGGTAAGGTCTCTTGCAACTTCCTTATTAAAGGACTTTATTGATTCTTTCTGTCTTTCCAGAAGTAACTGCCCAGTGATTCATATCCTGACTTCAGCCAGTCTCTTAGCCTTTGCGTTACATAGCTATGGAAGAACTTAGCAGGACAAGTATCTCTAGTGGTTTAACTGATAATCACATTCGTAAGAGTTCTGGTATTATTTTTCTATCAAATAAGGTTTTGTTAATGTACTATTTTATCTCTTCAATAAATAAAACAGCTTATGATCTCAATCATTACATTCTCATTCCTATATCTCAAATGTTTTCTGTGACTCAGACTGATGGCCCTGCCAGCAAGCTGGATATATTAGTTACCCATTGTTGCATAACAAATTATTCCAAAACTTAGGGACTGAGAACATATATTTATTATTTTACATTTGTTGTGAGTGATGAATCTGGGAGCAGCTTAGCTGAGTGATTCTGGTTCACAGTCTCTTGCATGAATACAATCAACCAAACAATCAACCCTGTCATCCAGAGCTACATTCATCTGAAGGCTCAGCTGGAAAATGATATACTTTCAAGATCTTTCATATGCCTCTTGGTAGGCCTCAGTTCTTTGCCACATGCCACTTTCCACAGGGTTGTCTTATGACATCGCAGTTGATTTCCCCCATTACAAAATATCCAAGAGAGAACATGAAATACAGCACCCAAAACAAGCCACAATCCTTTTACAATCTAACTCAGAAGTGCCATCACATCAATCCTGCCATATTATATTCCTTAGAAGTGAGTAAAAAACTTCAGCCCACACTCAGGGTCAGGAGGTTACCAGAGAGCAGAAATCATTGGGGGGCATTTTAGAGGTTGCCAACCACATGTCTTTTGGGCAGGAAAAGCTTAATTGGATTGTCTATAAGCTAAATTAAATTGTCTAGTAACCATATGTAATAAGGCATAAAATCAGAACATATCTAAATACAGAACCAAATGTAGAGAAGGCAGAGAAAAGGACAGAAGAATTGGGTTTTGCTCTTGAAGTTTTGTGTGGGATCTTTCACCTCCCTTTAAGGAAAATTGGCCATTTTAGTGGTAGTTATAGGGAAACCTTCAATACTATGTTTCTCTTGGGGTAAAATTCAGATTCCTTATTATGTCTACCAGGACCTATATGATATGTCCCACCCTTGGCCCTCCAGTTCTTGCTGTTTTATTCTAACTTTAATTCTATTGAAGTTTATTTAGTTGATCTGAGCTTTATTTATACAGACTTATTTTTCCCATTCATCCAATGACCACTTTAGAGAATTCCTTTGCCCTAAGGAAGGTTTCCCTGGTAATAAGTTTAGCATCTATTGAGGTCTTTACAAGTATGAGATAATGTGCTAAGAGCTTTCCACACATCTCCCCATTTAAACCTTGAAAAATGTCTTTTGTGAATACCTCCATAATGCACTCATAGAAACTTCACAGATCTTACTACATTTTATTTTAATTGCTATTTATTTGTCTCTCTTAATTATTGGCCTAAGTTAGAAATAATGAGAAATGGTAAAATTAACTATAAATAAAGATTGTGCCATAACCACAAGACAGCTCAAATTTTAAAAGTTTTTTTAAAGATTTTATTTATTTATTTGACAGACAGAGATCACAAGTAGGCAGAGAGGCAGGCAGAGAGACAGAGGAGGAAGCAGGCTCCCCGCCCAGCAGAGAGCCCGATGCGGAGCTCGATCCCAGGACCCTGGGATCATGACCTGAGCCGAAGGCAGAGGCTTAACCCACTGAGCCACCCAGGCGCCCCCAACTCAAATTTTAAAACCCATAAAACTACATGATAAAAAAAATCTAGGCCAATCATTTTGAAAAGAAGCTGTACTTGCTATAAGCATTTTTCTAAAATAATAGGAACCATACAAATTGGCTCAAATAGAAAAAGGATATTTCTGTTTCTGATAAGATAGACAATATTACTAGACTAAACTTCCACTACAGACAACTAAAGTGCTAGATAAAAGCTTTAAAACAATTTATTATGAGCTGGAATGAAAGTAAGGAATACTAGAGCCAAAAACTTTGTGATGATGGGAACCAGAGAGGTAAGAGAAATTCGAGGACGTTTGTCAAACTAGGTGAACTTGGATTTCAGTTTTCATGGCATATAGGGTACATGGCAAATTTTAGGGTCTAAGGTGGAGAGTCTAAGCAGAGATCCTTCCTCTTTTAAGTCAGAGGCGCCAAAGTGCTATCCCTCAGTATAAGAGTAAACTAGAAATATCACTCATTTTCACAAAAATTGCATGAAAATGTGTGTGCAACTTGGCAATATAGCAGAGGAAAGCAACATCCCTAAAAAGTTGCATTCACTGTCCATTATGTTGACTCAAAGTGAAAACTTAAAGTGTCTGATTCATCTGCAAAATCTCAAACTAAAATTTAGTTTAAAGTAGTCCAAACAAGAAGTTACCCCAGGCTCTGGCAGAAGGAAAATGCACACATTTTCTGAATGAGCCTACACTAATATCAGGTCTGTTGTGATAAGCACTGGATATTGTATGTAATTTATAAATCATTAAATCCTATACCTGAAACTAATATTACACTGTATGTTAACTAACTGAAATTTAAATTAAAACTTGGAAAAATTAATAATAATAATAATAATAATAATAATACCTGGTCTCCATGAATCTCAAAAAGCAAATTTTTAGTTAAATTGAACTACTCACAATTAAAGTTCACTAAAAATATGAGAAAGCAAGGCACTATGAGCCTAGGGAAACAGCAAACAATAGCAATGGACCCATAGAACTTCAGATATTATACTTACTTAAAACAAATATATAGCCATTTTTTTATATTTAAGAAAATAAAGAATGGTTTTAAAATATGTGCAGAGAATAACTGAAAGAAAGAGTAATCATTTTGAAAGAGGAAAATATAGTGGTTGAAATTTTTAAAATTTAAATGAACAATTTTGAAAGCAAATTTGACACAAGTAAAGCAAAATTAATAAACGAGAAGATTTATATGAATAAATTAATTATAATGTAGCTATAATGGGTTGAACTTAGTCCCAAAAAGGTATGTCCAAATTCTAATCCCTAGTACTAGTAAATTTGATTTTATTTAGAAATGGGGTCCTTGTGGATGTGATTAAATTAGTGATATTGAGGTGAGATCATCCTATATTTAGGGTGAGCCCTAAATCCAATGTTTTGTGTACTGATAAGAGTAAAGAGAGAGATATTTCTAACTCAGATAACAGAGAAGACCCATAGGGCAAGGCCATGTGAAGACAGAGGCAAAGATTGTAACAATGTGTCTAAAGCCAGGAAACACAGGATTGCCAATAACTACAAGAAGATAGGAGAGTAACATGGAACAAATTCTTCCTCAAGGCATCCAGAAGGAATCAACACCCAGAGACACGTTGATTTTGGACTTCTAGCCTTCAAAATCATAAGAGAATGATTCTCTTTTGTTTGAAGCCACCAAATTGTGGTGCATTATTCCAACAGCTCTAGGATAGTAATACAGTAGCACATAGGAGTGAAAAACATGAATGCGAGATTAAGAAATGATGAGGACAGAGTTATAGATTCTAACATAAGTGTAACTGGAGTTCTGGAAAGAGGATATACAAAGCAGAGTAGACACAATACTTGAAGTCATAATTGTTGAGAATATTCCAGAACTGATGAAAGATGAAATCCACAAATAAAAAGTCAAGTGAACTACTTTCATGAAGGAAAAAAAAGAAAATCACACCTAGACATAACATGGTGAATGGGGGTGTAGATTTAAGAACAGCAATAGAAGTTGTAGTTCTAGTAATAGGCAAACAGAATGGAATATTAGAGCACCAACATTACCTATGTTAAGAAGGTATGAACTACTATCACAAATACTTGTCTTTTGATTCTTTATCAGGACACACCATTATAGGTGGGAGGAGTCATGTGGAAGACCTTTATATTGAACCCCACCCTCCGTCAGAACAAACCAGAGCTTGATGCCCTATATTTATTTTAAACTCCGATAACTACAGAATGGAATGCTGTGGTTTTGAACCAATTAGGAGAGGAAATGAACAGGAAAAGCAAAAGGAAACCTTCTCATGTTGTTGTGATAACAGAGCAAACCTCCCATGTCTTTGCACACCAGCTAAACAAGGTCTAGATGGACTAGTGACCCTTAGAACTTAAAATGGCTTGAAGTCATCCCAACTAAACATACTATAGAGAACTGAGAGAAGCAAACTCAAAATTTCTCTATAATATTGAAACAGGTCCTGGAACTCTCTAAGCAACAGAAATTGACAACAAGCCTAATAGCAGTTCCAGACAAGGCTTTTCAGATACGTGTTTTAGATCAACTATGCTTACTATGATATAAAAGTAAATCATAACCTTTAAAATTTCTACCAGGAATAGGAAACCATACAAGAAAAAAATCACAAATTTTAAAAAGAACCAAATAACATCTAGAGATGAAAAAAAAAACAAAAAATGACGCTAAAAACTTTAATTCAGTAAGAGTGAACACAAACAAAAGACAGAATTTGTGACTTAGAAGATAGAATAGAAAAAAATACTGAGAACACAGCACAAATATGTAAAAATATAGGAAATGTAGAGAGGATGAGAGATGTAGAAAATACAGTTTGAGTCCATTTGATCAAAGTCCTAGAATGAATGGAGAGAATAAATGGGCTGAAGAAAATATCTGAAGGGAATATGAGTGAGAATTGATGAAACACCCAATGCACAGACTCAAAAGATTCACTCAATCTCAAGAAGGTTAAATAAAAACAAATCCACACTCTCCAGTCATAGGAAAACTTAAGAAAACCAGAGACAAAAACCTTAAAGCAGTCAGAGGGAAAAGAAAGATTATCTTTGAAGAATGATAGAGTAACCATTGACCTATCAGTAGTAATTCTCCTTAGAAGAGTGTGGACCTCAAAATGCTAAAGTTGAAATAAGAATGTTCTTAGAAGGGTGCTTGGGTGGCTCAGTCAGTTGGGTGTCTGCCTTTGGCTCAGGTCATGATCCCAGCTGGGATCAAGCACCAGATCAGGCTCCCTGCTCATTGGGAAGCCTGCTTTCCCTCTCCCACTCTCCCTGCTTGTGTTCCTGCTCTCTCTCTCTCTCTCTCTCTGTCAAATAAATAAATAGAATCTTTTAAAAAAAAGAATGTTCTTAGAGAAAAACTAAGACTAAATAGCCAAGAGAATTTGTAATCATCACACACTCACCAAAAATTCTAAAGGATAAATTTCAGGTGTAAACAAAGTTATCTCAGATGAAAATCAGAAATACAAGAAAAATCAAGAATGGAAAAAATGGTTAAATACATAGGCACATGTAAACAACCGCTGATTCTAGAAAACAATTGTCATAATGCATTGTTGGGGTAAAACCAAGAAGTAGATACAAAATACTAGACAACAGCAAGTCAAGAAGAGGATAAATGGAGTTTCAGTATTTATTGTTTATCTAGAAGTGAGGTAAATATTTCTTAAATCCATACTTTGAAAGGTTAAGTGTACATAATTTCTAGGGTAGTCACCACAAGAAAAGTGTGGGAAGCCACGTAGTGTGTTGAGGTATAGGCCAAACCAAGCCCTGCCTTGCGTCTCCTTGACATCCAAAGGTTAAACTCCTTGACATCCAAAGGTTAAACACCTCAGGATGGAAAAGTTGAGTAGCGCTGAGAAAGGGTTTGAGCTATGTGTTCCACACCCACCTATGTAACTCCTGCTTTAGCTTATCAGGAACAGAATTTTACAAACCCTGATCGTCAATCTATGACAGGACCTTGTTGCTCCTACACGGGCCATAAAACCACATCTGGTACTGTCTTCTATCTCTTAGCAATAGTAACCTGCCTTTAAGCAGCTGCCATATGGTGTCAGGATGTCTGCACATAGTCCTCTGGTATGTAGCAACGGGAACCCTTGAAACTGTTTTACTACCGATACAGGTGGTCACTTTCTTTGTTCTGTTAGCTATATATAGTGGTGCATGGTTCTGAATAAAGTTGACACTGCTTGGACATCATCCTCTGTGTCCCTCCTGTCCTCATCTCTTTGCGTCTTATCGTCGTTTCACCATCCTCTTACCCTCTCGACCCTCATCGTGTTGTCACGCTGGCAGCGACAGAAAAGAAAAAACTTTTTAAATTTTCAATAGATTAAAATCAATGAAAGTTAACACATAACAAGATTTAAGAGAAAAACAAGAGGAAAGAAATTACTCTTATAAAGTCAAGGTAGTGGATGCCTGTGTGTGAAGGGGGCCAGTTGTGAATGTGAAGGAATACACAGGGACTCCTGGGATGGCAGTAGTCTTCCATTCTTGATCTTGTAACTGGTAAGCTCTAACCAAGAGAAAGGTGGTCAAACTAGGTTAAATACACCTTAAGGCAAATAGCATTTATAGAAACGAAGACATTTTATAATGATAAAACTTGCAACACATGAACATAAAACTTCAAATTTGTATAATCCTGCTGTGATTGTATTCAAAACTGTCTAAGCTAAACTACACATCCTACAGTTTCTGGTCCTGTGTGCTTCTGGTCAGGGGGGGCCACAAGAGACATTTCTTTTTTTTAAGATTTTATTTATTTATTTGACAGAGAGAGAGTGAGTGAGAAGGAGAATGAGAGGGGAGAAGGTCAGAGGGAGAAGTAGACTCCCCATGGAGCTGGGAGCCCAATGTGGGACTCAATCCTGGGACTCCAGGATCATGACCGGAGCGGAAGGCAGTTGCTTAACCAACTGATCCACCCAGGCAGCCTCCACAAGAGACATTTCTGCATGAGGTTTGGAAGATGGTAGGAAAGCAGCAGTTATATTGGGGGTTTTTTTGGAAAAATTTTTAAAATTTAAATTCAATTAGCCAATATACAGTATATCATTAAGTTTTGATATGCTCAGTGATTCATTAGTTGCATCTAACACCCAGTGCTCATCATATCACATGCCCTCCTTAATGCCCATCACCCAGTTTCCCCATCACTCCCACTTCCTTTTATACAACCTTCAGTTTGTTTCCTGGAGCCAAGAGTCTCTCATGATTTGTCTCCCTCTCTGATTTTGTCCCATTCAGTTTTCCCTCCCATCCCCTATAATCCTCAGCGCTATTTATTCAACCTAAGTACTCATACTGTTTTTCCACTCAAAAGTTATGAGCAGAGTCAACAGATATCACAGGTCTGCTGGCTCACCTTGTTGGTGGTGTGGACAGCAGCCAGTCCAACAGCTCTAACCTTCAACTGGATCCCCCTTCAGCTTCTCAAGCTCTTGAGTCAGTACATGCTAAGCTTTGGGACAAAGGGCATTAGTTTCTCCTGCAGGACACTACAGTATTATGCCTGGAGTCCTGAGAACTGACATACATTCCCGTCTGTCCATGTAAGTTCCAGCTCACTTCCAAGTTTGTTCCTGCTTTCTCCCATTTTAGCTCCATCGTTCCTTCCCAAATGCCTCCCTTGCAGAGTTCAGGCTCTAACATCAGATGATCAGAAAACATCCTTTCAGAGATCATTTAACCAGATTGTGTAAAGTTAAATTCCCTGTAACAAACCAAACTGATTCATACATACACATTTCAAGTGGGCATGGAACATGGAACTATTTGTGAAAATTGACCATAAGGTAATTTGTGTCACTATCTCTGTCTTCAACTCTTTTATTTAAAGATATTTTTCCAGTTTTATTAAGATATAACTGACATATGATATTATATAAGTTTGAGGTATACAAAGAAGTCATTTGATATATGTAATATTGTGAAATTATTACTACATAAAATATTATTGAAAGTCTGTGATATGCTAAGAGCTTGGGTGCTTGAGATATATGCATGTAACAAAAATCTCTGCCTTCAAATTACTTAAATTTTTCTGGAAAGGGGTTAACATTAGAAATAAATGCAGTGTACAATTAAATTCTGTGGTATGTTATGAATTGACATGTACTGTGAAAAAACTAGATTGCCTAAGGGGCAATGTTATACACAACTAATGAATCATTGAACACATCAAAAATAATGATGTACTTGGGGTGCCTGGGTGGCTCAGTGGGTTAAAGCCTCTGCCTTCAGCTCAGGTCATGATCTCAGGGTACTGGGATTGAGCCCCACATCTGGCTCTCTGCTCAGCAGGGAGCCTGCTTCCCCCCCTCCACTCTCTCTGCCTGCCTCTCTGCCTACTTGTGATCTCTGTCAAGTAAATAAATAAATAAAATCTTTTAAAAATATATAATGATGTACTCTATGTTGGCTAACTGAACTTCAATAAAAAAAACAAAATACTATGATACTTAAACTTGACAAGAACAATATGAGAGAGAAAAATTAGAGCACAATCTTATTCATGAACATAGATGCAAAAATCCTAAATAAAATACTGGCAGAATTAATAACAGCAACATATAGAAAAGATATTTTGTGTTCAAATAATTTTATCTCAGGAATTAAATAAATGCATGTCACTTAAAAATCCATGAATGTCATTTACTTTATATTAAAGGAGAAGATATATAATTATATCAATATTTTAAAAATACAAATGATAATCAAAATATACTCCTAATAAAAAAAAATACTCCTAATAAAAATTAGGCAGTGAAATTGTCTAAACTGCTAATGGTAAGATTCCTACTGACACCTGTTTTCCCCTAGCTTTATTGGAGAATAGTTGACAAATATAATTGTATGTATTTGAGATATAAAATATGATGATTTGATATAAATATACATTGTGGAATGGTTACCAAGATCAAAATACTTAACACATTCATCACTTCACATAAGAAAAAAAAAAAAACACCTAAGAGTATCCAGCACATAGTGGATGATCAGTAAATATAGGCTGAAAGAAGTGAATGTAGATATATTCATTGATTTTTTCACCCATTTAAAAAAATTTAGGTATAACATACATGCAGTAAGATTCACCCTTTTAGGTGTGCAGTTCTGTGAGATTTAACAAGTGTTTACAGTCATGTAACCACCACAACAATCAAAATACAGAACCCTTCAGTCATCTGCACAATTTCCCCACACCCTTTTGTAGTCAGGCCCTTCTATCCTCCTCAGTCCACTCACAACCACACATCTGATTTCTGTCCTTCTAGGTTTGCTTTTGTAAGAATGTCATAAATGGAATCACACAGTAGGCAGCCTTTACAGTCTGGCTTATTTCATTTAGCACAACACTTTTGAAGTTCTGTATTGATGCATTATATAAGCTCGCTGTATACCATCGTGTACTGTACCATAGTTTGTTTGTCCATTCCCCACTTAAAAGGTATTTAGTCTATTCCCAGATTTCATTACATGTGAATTTTAACTTCTTTTTATTTGCTTAAAAGCCTATTGGTATCTGGGACTATAGGAAGAAAGCATGTTCAAACCTTTAGCTCATATTAGCTTACATGTTTGTATGATCTGTGCTGGTACTTATAGAGATATTTTATTTAAGACAAAGTATAATAGTTTCCTATTAACAAAAAAGAGGTATAATGCAAATCTTAATTATAGATCCTGTTTGACCATCATCATGGACCTGCTTTGGAATCTTGGTGGGCTGTGTCCTTTCTTTGACCAGCTTGAAACTTGTGACTATTCTGCCCTCATACTGGGGAAAACCTACCATATTATGAGACAAGTCCCATTTTCTGAAATTTATTTTGGGGGGGAGTGGAGTATCATTTTTTAAATTTTTTTAAATTTAAATTCGATTAGCTAACTTATAGTATATCATTAGTTTCAGATGTAGTGTTCAATAATTTATCAGTTGTTATACATAAATGACCATATGTTTAATCAAATTAATCCCATGTATATAATGTATTACAAATAATCTAAATTACTCTCCCAATTCCTTAAACTTGATTTTCAGCCAAAAACAATGCATGAAAAACTTTAGCTGTGGTGGAAAATGGTGGCAAGCAGGGTCTTTAATCCATAACTGACAAATACTGAAGTCTGGCGTGAAGACATATTGCAGCCAACGGATTTGACACTTGCCAAGCACTGATTTAGAAAATCACTTTTAGGTGATAATGGGCTGTGTGAAACTCACATTTTGGTGCACAGAGGCCTGGAATTTCTGTGGAAAGACTGGAAAAGGAAAATAGTGAGGGATATTGGCAGTCTGAAGTAATAAGGTGGAGAAAGCAGAGCATTGGACTATGAGGTCTGTAGATGTGACTAGTCCTCCTCCTGATGTGATCAAGGATACTTTACCATTCTGGACTTGATTTCTTTATCCATAAAATGAATGAACAGGAAAAACAGGAAAAGCACTGACTGCACAATGTAGAGCTATTCCGCCAATCACCTGTGTGACATTGGACAAGTTGGCCAATTATTATATGAAAAGAGAGGTTTGGGAGGGAGGAGTCAAGATGGTGGAGAAGTAGCAGGCTGAGACGACATCAGGCAGCAGGAGATCAGCTAGATAGCCTATCAAACCATTCCAAACACCTACGAATCCAACAGGAGATTGAAGAGAAGAGCAACAATTCCAGAAACAGAAAATTGACCACTTTCTAAAAGATAGGACCAGCGGAGAAGTGAATCCAACGCAATGGGAAGATAGACCCCGGGGGGAGGGGCCGGCTCCCAGCAAGTGGCAGAAAAATGGAGCACAAAATCAGGACTTTTAAAAGTCTGCTCCATGGAGGGACATTGCTCCAGAGGCTAAACTGGGGTGAAGACCTCGCAGGGACAGTGTGGACTCAGGTCCCGCGGGGTCACAGAAGGATTGGGGGTGTCTGAGTGTCGCAGAGCTCACAGGTATTAGAGCGGGGAAGCTGGCTGTGGAGACAGAGCTGAGGAGTGAACTCTCAACTCGGGTTACCTTGAGCCGTAATCCGTGACACGGGCCGGTGCTCTGTGCTGGGGTCCCCACAAGATCTGGGGAGACTCCGACCTGGGACAGCCCAGGGATCTGCGGGGTTCAGAGACTCCAGTTGGGACTCTGTGCCAGAGACAGAGACACTTGGTCACAGGCTGGGTGAACTTGGAGCGCAGCCACAGGCCAGTGAGATGGGAGTGATTAGCGCGATTTTCTCCAAGCGCGGCTGGAGGCTGGGGAGACGGGAGTGATTAAGCACTTTTCTCTGAAGGCGCACTGAAGACTGGGGCCCTGAGCTCTCGGTTCCTCCGAGCCAGAGATGGGGAGGCCACCATTTCCATTCCCATCCTTCAGAACTCTACGGAAAGCGTTCAGGAAACAAAAGCCCCCCCAAAGTGAACCTGAGAGGATTACTTAGCCCGGCCCCTGGGAAGGGCAATGCAATTCCTCCTGGGGCAGAGACACTTGAAAATCACTACAGCAGGCCCCTCCCCCAGAAGATCAACAGAAATCCAGCCAAGACCAAGTTCACTTAACAAGGAGAACAGCAGAATTCCAGAGGAGGAGAGAGCAAAGCATGGAATTCATGGCTTTCTCCCCATGAATCTTTAGCCTTGCAAAGTTAATTAATTTTTTTAAACTTTTTTTTCTCTTCTGCTAATTTTTTTTAATTTTTATCCTTTCCTCTTTTAACGTTTTTTAACTAGTTTATCTTAATAACTTTCTTTAAAAAATCTTTTTTGAACCTTTATTATTATAGTCATATTTTATCCTTCACTGTATCTAACTTTATTATTTGTGTACACATAGGGTTTTTTTCCTTCTAAAAAATTTGGGGTACAACTTCTTCTAATAGATCAAAATACACACCAAATATAGTAGCAGGCTTGATCTAGTCTCCAGCCCAAGGAAGTTCTCTCCACTTTCCTTTTTTTTTTTATTCTCCCTACCAAATTACCTTATCAACTCTTCCTTTGCTGGGAAAAAAAAATTTTTTTCTCTTTATAGTCATATTTCATACCTTCATTATATTTACCCTTATATATGTTTTTCATTCTTTAAAATTTTGGGAGGTAGTTACTTCTAAGAGACCAAAATACTCCCAAAATTAAGTGGGTGGGGGCACCTGGGTGGCTCAGTGGGTTAATGCCACTGCCTTTGGCTCAGGTCATGATCCCAGGGTCGTGGGATCAAGCCCCGCATTGGGCTCTCTGCTCTGCGGACAGCCTGCTTCCTCCTCTCTCTCTGCCTCTCTGCCTACTTGTGATTTCTGTCTATCAAATAAATAAATAAAAAATCTTAAAAAAAAAATTAAGTGGGTGACCCTGTTCTAGTCACCAGTCTAATATATATATATATATATATATATATATATATAGTTTCTTTTTTTGTATTTTTTTCTTTATTTGTTTTCTCTTTTTTTTTTATTTTTTTTTCTCTTCTCTGTACTTCTTTTTACCCCCTTTATCCCCCCTCCATGATTAGGGGTCTCTTCTGATTTGGTTAAAGCACATCCTCCTGGGGTCTTTGCCACCCTTTTAGTATTAGATTTGCTCCTTCATATATTCTTATCTGGACAAAATGACAAGACAGAAAAACTCACCACAAAAAAAAGAACAGGAGGCAGTACCGAAGGCTAGGGACCTAATCAATACAGACATTGGTAATATGTCAGATCTGGAATTCAGGACGAAGATTCTCAAGGTTCTAGCCGGGCTCAAAAAAGGCATGGAAGATATTAGAGAAACCCTGTCAGGAGAAATAAAAGCCCTTTCTGAAGAAATAAAAGAACTAAAATCTAACCAAGTTGAAATCAAAAAAGCTATTAACGAGGTGCAATAAAAAATGGAGGCTCTTACTGCTAGGATAAATGAGGCAGAAGAAAGAATTAGTGATATAGAAGACCAAATGACAGAGAATAAAGAAGCTGAGCAAAAGAGAGACAAAGAACTACTGGACCATGAGGGGAGAATTCGAGAGATAAGTGATACCATAAGACGAAAAAACAGAATAATTGGGATTCAAGAAGAAGAAGAAAGAGAAGAGGAGCAGAAGGTATATTGGAGAGAATTATTGTAGAGAATTTCCCTAATACAGCAAAGGGAACAAGCATCCAAATCCAGAAGGTGCAGAGAATACCCCTCAAAATCAATAGGAATAGGTCCACACCCCATCATCTAATAATAGTAAAATTTACAAGTCTTAGCGACAAAGAGAAAATCTTGAAAGCAGCACGGGACAAGAAGTCTGTCACAGACAATGGTAAAAATATTAGATTGGCAGGAGACTTATCCACAGAGACCTGGCAGGCCAGAAAGAACTGGCATGATATATTCAGAGCACTAAACAAGAAAAACATGCAGCCAAGAATACTTTATCCAGCAAAGTTATCATTGAAAATAGAAGGAGAGATAAAAAGCTTCCAGGACAAACAAAAACTAAAAGAATTTGTCAACACCAATCCAGCTCTACAGGAAATATTGAAAGGGGTCCTCTAAGCAAAGAGAGACCCTAAAAGTATTATCATAAAGGAACAGAGACAATATACAGTAACAATCACCTTACAGGCAATATAATGGCACTAAATTCATATCTCTCAATAGTTACCCTGAACGTAAATGGGCTAAATGCCCCAATCAAAAGACACAGGGTTTCAGAATGGATAAAAAAACAAACCCCATCAATATGCTGCCTACAAGAAACTCATTTTAGACCTGAAGACACCTCCAGATTGAAAGTGAGGGGGTGGAAAACAATTTACCATGCTAATAGACATCAGAAGAAAGCTGGGGTGGCAATCCTTATATCAGATCAATTAGATTTTAAGCCAAAGACTATAATAAGAGATGAGGAAGGACACTATATCATACTCAAAGGGTCTGTCCAACAAGAAGATCTAACAATTTTAAATATCTATGCCCCTAACATGGGAGCAGCCAACTATATAAACCAATTAATAACAAAATCAAAGAAACACATTGACAAGAATACAATAATAGTAGGAGACTTTAACACACCCCTCACTGAAATGGACAGATCATCCAAGCAAAAGATCAACAAGGAAATAAAGGTCTTAAATGACACACTGGACCAGATGGACATCCCAGATATATTCAGAACATTCCATCCCAAAGCAACAGAATACACATTCTTCTCCAGTGCCCATGGAACATTCTCCAGAATAGATCACATCCTGAGTCATAAATCAGGTCTCCCGGTATCAAAAGATTGGGATCATTCCCTGCATATTTTCAGACCACAATTCTCTGAAGCTAGAACTCAATCACAAGAGGAAATTTGGAAAGAGCACAAATACATGGAGACTCAACAGCATCCTTCTAAAGAATGAATGGGTCAACCAGGGAATTAAAGAAGAATTGAAAAAAACCATGGAAACAAATGATAATGAAAACACAACAGTCCAAAATCTGTGGGACACAACAAAGGCAGTCCTGAGAGGAAAATATATAGCGATACAAGCCTATCTCAAGAAACAGGAAAGGTCTCAAATACACAACCTAACCCTACACCTAAAGGAGCTCGAGAAAGAACAGCAAAGAAAGCCTAAACCCAGTAGGAGAATAGAAATAATAAAGATCAAAGCAGAAATCAATGAAATAGAAGCCAAAAAAAACAATAGAACAAATCAATGAAACTAGGAGCTGGTTCTTTGAAAGAATTAATAAGATTGATAAACCCCTGGCCAGACTTATCCAAAAGAAAAGAGAAAGGACCCAAATAAATAAAATCATGAATGAAAGAGGAGAGATCACAACCAACACCAAAGAAATACAATCACAAGAACATATTATGAGCAACTCTATGCCAACAAATTTGACAATCTGGAAGAAATGGATGCTTTCCTAGAGACATATAAACTGCCAAAACTGAACCAGGAAGAAATAGAAAACCTGAATAGGCCCATAACCAGTAAGGAGATTGAAACAGTCATCAAAAATCTCCGAACAAACAAAAGCCCAGGGCCAGATGGCTTCCCAGGGGAATTCTACCAAAAATTTGAAGAAGAATTAATTCCTATTCTCCTGAAACTGTTCCAAAAAATAGAAATGGAAGGAAAACTTCCAAACTCATTTTATGAGGCCAGCATCACCTTGATCCCCAAACCAGACAAGGATCCCATCAAAAAAGAGAATTACAGACCAATATCCTTGATGAACACAGATGCAAAAATTCTCACCAAAATACTAGCCGATAGGATCCAACAGTACATTAAAAGGATTATTCACCATGACCAAGTGGGATTTATTCTAGGGCAGCATGGTTGGTTCAACATCCACAAATCAATCAATGTGATACAATACATTAACAAAAGAAAGAACAAGAACCATATGATACTCTCAATAGATGCTGAAAAAGCATTTGACAAAGTACAGCACCACTTCCTAATCAAAACTCTTCAATGCGTAGGGATAGAGGGCACATACCTCAACATTATCAAAGCCATGTATGAAAAACCCACCGCAAGTATCATTCTCAATGGAGAAAAACTGAGAGCTTTTCTGCTAAGGTCAGGAACACAGCAGGGATGTCCGTTATCACCACTGCTATTCAACATAGTACTAGAAGTCCTAGCCTCAGCAATCAGACAACAAAAAGAAATTAAAGGCATCCAAATCGGCAAAGAAGAAGTCAAACTATCGCTCTTTGCAGATGATATGATACTATATGTGGAAAACCCAAAAGGCTCCACTCCAAAACTCCTAGAGCTTGTACAAGAATTCAGTAAAGTGTCAGGATATAAAACCAATGCACAGAAATCAGTTGCATTTCTTTACACCAACAACAAGACAGAAGAAAGAGAAATTAAGGAGTCAATCCCATTTACAATTACACCCAAAACCATAAGATACCTAGGAATAAACCTAACCAAAGAGGCAAAGAATCTATACTCAGAAAATTATAAAGTACTCATGAAAGAAATTGAGGAAGACACAAAGAAACGGAGAAATGTTCCATGCTCATGGATTGGAAGAATAAATATTGTGAAAATGTCTATGCTACCTAAAGCTATCTACATATTTAATGCAATACCTATCAAAATCGCTTCCAAATTTTTCAAAGAAATGGAACAAATAATCCTAAAATTTATATGGAACCAGAAAAGACCTCAAATAGCCAAAGGAATATTGAAAAAGAAAGCCAAAGTTGGTGGCATCACAATTCCAGACTTCAAGCTCTATTACAAAGCTGTCATCATCAAGGCAATATGGTACTGGCACAGAAACAGACACATAGATCAATGGAACAGAATAGAGAGCCCAGAAATAGACCCTCAACTCTATGGTCAACTAATATTTGACAAAGCAGGAAAGAATACCCAATGGGAAAAAGACAGCCTCTTCAACAAATGGTGTTGGGAAAATTGGACAGCCACATGCAGAAAAATGAAATTGGACCATTTCCTTACACCACACACGAAAATGGGCTCAAAATGGATGAAGGACCTCAACCTGAGAAAGGAATCCATCAAAATCCTTGAGGAGAACACAGGCAGCAACCTCTTCGACCTCAACTGCAGTAACTTCTTTCTAGGAACAACGCCAAAGCAAGGGAAGCAAGGGAAAAAATGAACTATTGGGACTTCATCAAGATCCAAAGTTTTTGCACAGCAAAGGAAACAATCAACAAAACCAAAAGACAACTGACAGAATGGGAGACGATCTTTGCAAATGACATATCAGATAAAGGGCTAGTATCCAAAATCTATAAAGAGCTTAGCAAACTCAACACCCAAAGAACAAATAATCCAATCAAGAAATGGGCAGAGGACATGAACAGACATTTCTGCAAAGAAGACATCCAGATGGCCAACAGACACATGAAAAAGAGCTCCACATCACTGGGCATCAGAGAAATACAAATCAAAACCAAAATGAGATACCACCTCACACCATTCAGAGTGGCTAAAATGAACAAGTCAGGAAATGACAGATGCTGGCGAGGATGTGGAAAAAGGGGAACCCTTCTACACTGTTGGTGGGAATGCAAGCTGGTGCAACCACTCTGGAAAACAGCATGGAGGTTCCTCAAAAAATTGAAAATAGAGCTACCTTATGACCCAGCAATTGCACTACTGCAATTGCTAAAGATACAAATGTAGTGATCCGAAGGGGCATGTGTACCTGAATGTTTATAGCAGCAATGTCCACAATAGCCAAGTTATGGAAAGAATCTAGATGTCCATCAACAGATGAATGGATAAAGAAGAGGTGGTATATATATACAATGGAATACTATGCAGCCATCAAAAGAAATGAAATCTTACAATTTGTGACGACATCTATGGAACTAGAGGGTATTATGCTTAGCGAAATAAATCAATTGGAGAAAGACAACTATCATATGATCTCCCTGATATGAGAAAGTGGAGATGCAACGGCGGTGGGTGTTAAGGGGGTTGTAGGAAAAGAAAAAATGAAACAAGATGTGATTGGGAGGAAGAGAAACCAAAAGAGACTCTTAATGTCATAAAACAAACTGAGGGGGGTGGGGAGGAGGGGGGTTGGGAGAGGGTGGTGGGGTTACTTTATATGTTTAAATAAAAATAAAATTTAAAAAATGAAATGAGAGGTTTAACAGTTGCACAACAATATTAATACTACTGAACTATACACTTAAAACAATTTTATGTTACACATATATTTTGCTACAATAAAAAATCTTTCAATTAAAAAAAACAATAAAACAAAACAAAACACCAAAGAATAAAATACACACTTAAAAACTTCTAACAAAACTATAACAGAAAGGTACTTTCTTAAACTTCTATGGCAAAAATAGAGTATAAGAATTAGAAAAAACAAAACTGGGCATAAAAATTAGGGTCCACATAAGAATTAGAAGTTGGGCCCTCATTCAGGTTTACACCTGGCTTAGGTCCAGGCTATGTAGAGTTACTTTGGGGTCATTCCTGAGTCATGGTATCTATAATGACCAGGAAAAAGTAAGTAATAAAGCAATTCTAGTGGAAGGAACTTCTACCTGAGACCTTAAGGATATCTCAAATTTAATTTTACAAGGTTAATTACCAACTATTAGCCAAAGATAGAAATAGATACAATAAACATGGCAACATGAGTGAGAACCAGCAAAAGCAATAAACAGAACAGGGAGGAGCAAGACGGCAGAGGAGTAGGAGACCTAAATTTCGGCGGGTCCCAGGAGTTCAGCTAGATAGTTATCAACCATTCTGAACACCTACAGACTCAACAGGAGATTGAAGAGAAGAAGAGCAGCAATTCTATGAACAGAAAAGTGACCACTTTCTGGAAGGTAGGACATGCAGAGAAGTGAATCTCAGGGGATATACAGGAAGAGAGACTGTGGGGGGAGGGGCTGGCTCCTGGTAAGCTGCAGAGTACAGAATCACAACTTTTAGAAGTCTGCTCTACTGAGGAGCATAGTGGCTCCAGAGGCTAATAGGGGCAGGGGGTGGTGTGGGGGTGTGGTGGAACCCTCACAGAGACAATGTGGTCTCAGGACCCTCAGGGTCACAGAAAGACCAGGGGTGTGTGAGTGTGTCAGAGCTCCCAGGTATTGGAGCAGGAAAGCTGGCTGCATAGATGGAGGCAAGGAGTGAGCTCCCACGTCGGGGTTACCCTAAACCATGATCTGAGGCACAGGTGGACCACTACTCTTCAAGCAGGGACCCCACAAGCAGCAGATCTGGCGGGGCTCACCTTCCTTCTCTGGGAGGAATGGCACAGGAGCACACTGCAGGAATCTTCTGGGTTTGGAGACTCCAAATGGGTCCGAATGTCAGAGATAGAAAGTCTGGGTCACAGGCTGGGCGAGCATGGAGTGCGGCCAGAGACAGGGAGACAGGCGTGGTTGCCTGCTTTACTCTGAGGTTGCACTGAGGAGTGGGGACCTGAGCTCTTGGCTCCTACCAGCTGGAGATTGAGAGGCCTCCAACTTTATTCTCCTCCTCCAAATATATATATAACAGTATATATACCAAATATATATATATATATTTGGAGGAGGAGAATATGTATATATATATGTATATATATTATACATATATATATATATATATGTATACACATACATATATACCTTTTTTCCCCTCCTTTATTCTCCCCCCAGTTTCGGGTCGTTGCTACCTTTTTAGTATTTTGTTCTCTCATTCATCTGTTCTTATCTGGATAAAATGATAAGGCAGAAAAACTCACCACAGGAAAAAAAAAAAAGAGCAAGAGGCAGTACCAATGGCTAGGAACCTAATTAATACAGATATTAGTAAGAGGTCAGAACTAGAGTTCAAAATGATGATTACCAAGGTGCTAGCTGGGCTTGAAAAAAGCATGGAAGATACTCTAGAGAATCCCTTTCTGGAGAAATAAAAGAACTAAAATCTAACTAAGTTGAAATTTAAAAAAATGTCTATTAATTAAAGATGGCATGTATTGCATGGAGCACTTGGTGTGAAGCATAAACAGTGAATCTTGGAACACTGAAAAAATAAAATAAAATTAAAAAATAAATAATAGCAGAATGTTGTTTACAATATTAATTTTACAAAACAAACAAACAAATAAAGACCTAAATGTGAGATTGGAAACAATAAAGCTCCTTAACAAAAACAGGCAGTAGGGGCACCTGGGTGGCTCAGTGGGTTAAAGCCTTTGCCTTCAGCTGGGGTCATGATCCCAGGGTCCTGGGATCAAGCCCCACAACGGGCTCTCTGCTCAGCAGGGAGCCTGCTTCCTCCTCTCTCTCTGCCTGCCTCTCTGCCCACTTGTGCTATCTGTTAAATAAATAAATAAAATCTTAAAAAAAAACATAGGCAGTAATCTCTTGTACATTGGCCTTAGCAACATTTTTCTGGTTATGTCTCCTCAGGTAAGGAAAAGAAAAGCAAAAATAAAGTATTAGGACTTAATCCAAATACAAGGCTTTTTCAAAGCAAAGGAAAGCATTGATAAAACAAAAGGCAACTACTGAATGGAGAAGATATTTGCAAATGATATATCTGATAATGGGTTGATGTCAAAAACATATAACTTATACAATTCAACACCCCCCAAAAAAATAAATAATCTGATTAAAAATGAGCAGAACTGAATAGCCATTCTTCCAAAGAAGGCATACAGATGCCAACAGACACATGAAAAGATGCTTAATATCACTCAACATCAGGGAACTACAAATCAAAACCACAATGAGATTTTACCTTATACCTGTCAGAATAGCTAGAATTAAAAAGATAAGAAATAACAATGTTGATGAGGATGTGGAGAAAAAGGAACCCTGGTGCATCATTGGTGGAAGTGTAAATTGGTGCAGCCACTGCAGAAAATAGTATGGAGGCCCTTCAAAAAATTAAAAATAAAAATGCTATGTGAACTAATAATTTTATTGTTAGGTATTTACCCAAAGAAAACAAAAACTAATTTGAAAAGATATATACACCCTTATGTTTATTGCATCATTATTTACAGTAGCCAAGATATGGATGCAACCCAAGTGTATATCAAAGATGAATGGATAAAGAAGATGTGGTCTATATATATATAATAGACCATAAGATAGAATGAAGTCTTTCTGTTTGCAGTGACATGGAAAGGGCTAGAATGTATTATGCTAGACAAGATAAGTGAGTGGGAGAAAGACAAATACCATATGTTTTCACTCATATGTGGAATTTAAGAAACAAAACAGATGAGCAAGAAGGAAAAAGGAGAGAGAGAGAAAAAAAAAGAAACAGCCTCAACTGTAGAGAACAAACTGATAGTTATCAGAATGGAGGTGGTCAGGGAGATGGGTTAAATAGGTGATGGGGATTAAGTACAAGTACACTTGTGCTGAGTCTATGGAAGTGTTGAATCACTATATTGCATCCATGAAACTAATATTATTACACTGTATGTTAACTGGAATTTAAATAAAACATAAAAGATGAATGAATAAAGACATTGTGATACACACACACACACACAAACACACATACATATGTAATGGAATATTATTCAGCCATAAGAAAAATGAGATTTTTGTCATTGCAACAACATAGATTAACCTAGAGGGTATTACACTAAGTGAAATAAGTTAGAGAAAAACAAATGCCATAAGATTTCACTTATACTAGGAATCTAAAAAAACAACAGAACAAACAAAAAGGTCCATAAATACAAAGAACAACCTAGTGTTTGCTGGGGAGGAGGGATGCTGGTCAAGATGGATGAAGGAGATTGGGAGTTACAGGCTTCCAATTATGGAACAAATAAGTTATGAGGATGAAAGGTACAGCGTATTGAATATAGTCAGTGGCATTGTAATAGAATTGTATGATGACAGATGATACCTATATTTGTGGTGAGCATAGCATAACATATAAAGTTGAATCACTATGCTGTACACCTGAAGCTACTGTAACATTGTGTGTCAACTATATCTCAATTTAAAAAAAGACATTTTTATGTTAGGGTAATGAAGACAACACAGTAAAGGCATAGGGATGAATAGGCCAATGGAACAGAGACAAAATACAGAAACACTCATGCATATATGGAAACTTTATATATAACAGACGTGGTACTAGAGAACAGGGAGAAAGGATGGATGTCTTAGTATGGTACTGTGATATTTGAGCATCAGTCTGAAAATAAATAAATATACCATATCAATATTACTTCATAATAAGGTGAAATATACAACTAACTGTGAAAGGAAAAACCATAAAGTTTTTAGAAGATAACATAGAAAAATTTCTTCATGATCTTGGATGATATAAGGACTTTCCAAAAATATGAGTCAGCAAGTGCAAAAGGAAAAGACTGATTATTTTTTTTTAAGATTTTATTTATTTATTTGACATAGAGAGAGAGACCACAAGTAGGCAGAGAGACAGGCAGAGAGAGAGAGGGGAAGCAGACTCCCTGCTGAGCAGAAAGCCTGATGCGGGGCTCGATACCAGGACCCTGAGATCACAACCCAAGCCGAAGGCTTTATTTAACCCACTGAGCCACCCAGGTGCCCCAATTACTTTGATTACATTCTACCTATCCAAAAAATCCCCAAATACTGAATACACAAACCACAGAGGAAGATAAAATATTTGCATCATATATAGTGAACAAAAATCTCATATTCAGAATATATAAAGAATACCTATAAATGATAAGAAAAATACAACCTATAGAAAATCTATATAATCAATAAAATCTATCTATAGAAAATAGGCAAAAGACTTGAAATGGTACTTCACAAAAAAGGAAATTCAAATGACCACTAAACATATGATAAATTACTCAAACTCATTAGGAATCAAGGAAAAATATATTACTATATATAGATAGATGATAAAGATAGAGCTAGATTTTTTTTTAAGATTTTATTTATTTCTTTGACAGACAGAGATCACAAGTAGGCAGAGAAGCAGGCAGAGAGAGAGGAGGAAGCAGGCTCCCTGCTGAGCAGAGAGCGCAACGAGGGGCTCGATCCCAGGACCCTGAGATCATGACCTGAGCCGAAGGCAGAGGCTTGACCCACTGAGCCACCCAGGCGCCCCTAGAGCTAGATTTATATATATATATATATATGCATATATATTTTAAAGATTTTATTTATTTATTTGACAGACAGAAAGCACAAGTAGGCAGAGAGGCAGGCAGAGAGAGAGAGAAAGGGAAGCAGGCTCCCTGCTGAGCAGAGAGCCCAATGCTGGGCTTGATCCCAGCACCCTGGGATCATGACCTGAGTGGAAGGCAGAGGCTTTAACCCACTGAGCCACACAGGTGCCCCTAGATTTAGATATAGATATGAAGATATATCACTTTGGATAAACAAACTAATGAACTAACTAGTTCCTGTGTTGGACAGAATGTGGAATATTGGGAACTCTTATAAACTGCTGGTGAGTATATAAATATATACTCATATAATTCAACCCCTTTACAACAACATGACATTTTTTTGTGATGTAGTAATCCCATTATTAGATAAGTCCTTTCAAAATGCACACTTACATGCACAAGGCCACAAATACAAAATTTGTTTTATAGAAGCATTGTCTGTAACAGCCAAACACTGGGGAAAGCCCTATGTCTATCAACAAAAGAATGGTTAAGTTTTGGTATATACATACAATGAAATATCACATGGCAATGAAAATGAACGAACTAATGATTGAATCTTTAAAATATAACATTGAGTACATTAAGCACTTTTACAGTATTATATTTCACACTAAAATTTTTAATTACCATTTTTAGTATATAAAAATATCAAGTATTTAGTAATAAATCTTCAAAAAGTTGTGCAATACCTTTTTAGAAAATATTTTAAAGCTCAATTGGAAGGCATTACAGAAGACCCAAATAATGGAAAAACGTATCATGCTTGTAGATTATATCTATCAACATTGTATATATGTCAATTATCTAAAGATTATTCTACTGATTACATTCAACTCCAACGCCCGCCCAATATATTGCATTATGGAATTTGGTAAGATAATTCTAAAATATATATTAAATTGAGAAAATCAAGAATTCAAAGATCCTTTTGATAAAGAGGGGTAAAATAGAGTACTTGCTAAGATTTATATTAAAGCTTGGGGCACCTGGCTGGCTCAGTGGGTTAAAGCCTCTGCCTTTGGCTCAGTCATGATCTCAGGGTCCTGGGATCGAGCCCCGCATCGGGCTCTCTGCTCAGTGGAGAGCCTGCTTCCTCCTCCTCCTCCTCTCTCTCTCTCTCTCTCTCTCTCTCTCTCTGCCTGCCTCTCTGTCTACTTGTGATCTTTGTCTGTCAAATAAATAAATAAAATCTTTTTTTTAAATTTTTTTAATTTTTTTTTTATTTAACAGAGATCACAAGTAGGCAGAGAGGCAGGCAGAGAGAAAAAGGAGGAGGAAGCAGGCTCCCCAATGAGCAGAGAACCTGATGTGGGGCTCGATCCCAGGACGCTGGGATCATGACCTGAGCCGAAGGCAGAGGCTTTAACCCACTGAGCCACCCAGGTGCCCCAATAAATAAAATCTTTAAAAAAGATTTATATTAAAGCTTTTGTAATCAAAACACATTACTGAGACATAGATATACCAATGGAACCTAAGAGAAAAACAAGGAAAGTAAGTCCACACACATATAGACACCTGCTATATAAAGTTGTTATTCAATGTCATTAAAAAAAATTATGACTTTTCAATTAAAAATTCTGTTGCAATTTATTAAACATATGGAAAAAATGAAATTGGACTTCTTATTCACACTATTCACAAAAGTCAACATGAGGTAAAGACCATTCTTTGAAAGCAAAATTCGAAAAGCCTTAGGAGAAATTATTGGTGAATTTCTTATAAATTCAAGAGTAGTGCATCAGTCATAGTTCAAAGAAGCAGAACTACTACAATGTGCTGTGTGTGTAAAAAGATTCCAGGAGTCTGATTATCTTGCCTCTTTGTGAGAAGATACGGTCTTCCCATTGATCCTGGAACTTGAATTCCACAGGGCAGAAAGAAAGAAAAGATGAACGTAGTGTGAGGGAGAGTAAGAACAAATTGGAACACACAGGCACAAACTGAAAGCCACCAGAACAGACTGAAATCTGTGTCAGTCATTTTGTCTCTGCTCTTGATGGTACACGTGTCCTCCAAAAGCCAGGGATTTTTTTCATAGAGCTAAACACAGTCACCTGGAGTAAGAGAAGCTGAAGAAAGATCTAGGGGAAGATAAAGTAGTTTAGGATCTGGCCACTATCTCATGCCAAGATGAGCCCATAGATGAGAGACAATGTGTTAGGGCTACAAAATGACTGTTGCTTCACTTTTGCCCCCCAATTCTCCCACAAGAATCTCTTTGTAACCCTAACTGGAAATGTACATCAAATTGAATTCTGGGAAATGTAGTTCAGCCTAGCCAAACTGACACTACAAAGCTACCAAAGGTAGGAATATTTTTCTGAAAGAAGACACAATGAGCAGTTGTAGTAGTACGTGTTTAAGTAATTTTATTCAAGAAGAAAAGATGAAAAGTATATCTTCTGGGCTCTTGAGTATATGAGATATATTTTTGCTGATATCACACATCATTCAAAACTTAGATATGCAGGGGTGCCTGGGTGGCATCTATTTTGAGTGAGATAGAAAGGCACTAGAGGATTTTGAACAGGGAGGAGATGTTCTGATTTACATTTTAAAAGATTTTCTTTTGTTTTTAAACTCTTTGTTTTGACCTAATTTTAGACTTACAGAAAAAATGCAAAAATAGTACCAAAAGTTCCCTTATATTCCTTATATCCCTTATCTCACCCTACAACAATAGTAGGCAATTAATATTGGTACATTATTATTAGCTAAACTACAGGTCTTATTAAATTTCATATATTTTTTCCACTTATATCATCTTTCTGTTCCAAATCCTAACCTGGGTCCCATATTGCATGTAGTTGTTTTGGGATTTTTTTCCGTCCTTAGTTTCTTCCAGTGTGCAACAGTTCTTCGCTCTTTTTCTTGTCTTTTGATCTTGACACTTTGGAAGAAGAATAATCAGTAATTTTGTAGAATGCCCCACAAATAAAGTTTATCTGATAATTTCTCATGCTTGGAAAGTATATTACTCTGCTACGGTTACCATAGCAAAATAACACAGACTAGGTGGCTTAAGCAACAAAAATATCATTTCTCGGAGTTCTAGAAGTTCAAGATCAAGGTTCCACTCAATTCAGTTTCTGGTGAGAGCCCTTTTCCTGGCTTGCAGATGGCATCATTCTCATAGTCGTCATATAACCTTTCCCCAGTTTCAGGATGCTGGCTTAGTGCACTTGTGCTGGATGAGGGTGTGGAGAGAGGAGGAGTGCACGCTGAAGTCTCCTCTTATAAAGGATTCTAATCCTATTGGATTAGGGCCCTATCCTTACTATCTCATGTAATCTTAATCACTTCCTTAGAGCTCCTATCTCCAAATACAGCCAGAATGGGGGTTAGGGCTTCATAGTATGAGTTTCAGAGGGAAACAAACATTCATAACAGAAAGATTTCATATTTTTGGAGAGACTACCACACATATGACTTTATGCATCATATAATGGTGATATTGGTATGTCTTATTACTGGTGATATTTACTTTGATCATTTGCATGAGTTGGTGTCTGCTAGGTTTCTCCAGTAAAGACTATCTCTACATTTATAGTTAATAAACATCTTTGAGAAGATACTTTGAGACTGAAAATCCTGTTTCTTCCCCAACTTTTGCCCAATCATTCTAGCATCCATTGGTGAATCTTGTTTGCAACAGTTATTAGGGCAATTGCAATGATGAATTCTGTATTTCCTCTTTCTGTCTACATCTAATAATTGAAATTCAATTGTAAGGAAGAGCTGTTTCTTCTCCCTCATTTATGTATTTGATTTTTATATATATGGTATAGACTCACTGGGCATATTTTGTTCTAGGGCTTAAAGTCAAATACCATTATTCAGGGTATTCCAGTTTTGGCCATTAGGAACTCCTTCAAATTGGCTCCTGTTTTCAAATTCTCCCCCATCATTTGGGGGGCATTTCCTTACCTTCTGACATCACAAGATGTTCTAGGCTCATTTTGTATCTTCCTTGTCTGTCCTGGAATCAACTTCTGCAAGGAGTCCTGGTTCTTCATGTTGAAGAATGTGTTTAGAAACCAAGATTTGGTGTTAGGTGTGCTCATTGTTCTGGAGTGTCACTGCTTCTAGGCCATCCCAATGAACAAAGTTAGGAAGTATATGAGTGTATGTATGTATGTATAACCCCCACATACACCCATATGTATATTTATCTGCCTGAATATATATTAAAAAACCAGAGTTTAGGGGCACCTGGGTGGCTCAGTGGGTTAAAGCCTCTGCCTTCAGCTCAGGTCATGATCTCAGAGTCCTGGGATCAAGCCCTGCATCGGGCTCTCTGCTCGGCAGGGAGCCTGCTTCCTCCTCTCTCTCTGCCTGCCTCTCTGCCTACTTGTGATCTGTCAAGTAAGTAAATAAATAAAATCTTAAAAAAAAAACACCCTGAGTTTATACTAATGCCTCTTATTCTAATCCAATACCACAGGGTTTATTTTAGCCTTCCTCCTTTCCTTATAATATCTTCCAACAGTGAGAAACTGGTCTCTCATTATCTACAATATATACTTATTTGTTCAGTTGTAGTATACAAGTAAAGGTAGTGTCAGGATTGCAAACTCATACTCCTGTGGGAAACACTTTTACCAAGTAGATTACAGCACTTAAGCCTTTGGCTTTTCCAGTGCCTGGTGAAGATATTGCTTCCTAAGTCACTTAGGTTAGCTTTCTTTCCTGTCCCCTTAAGTGTGTTCATGCTATTCTTTTGTAAAATACCCTTTCATTTGTTATTATTTGCATTCCCTTTTAGGTTACTTATTTCCTTTTTGGTTTTAATCATTTATTTGGGGTTATGCAAAGGGTATGCAAAAACCCTTCTATAATTCTAAGAGTAAGAGCTATATACAAAAAGATATTATCAGAGACACGTTATTGTACTTCCTCCTTGTTAACCCATTCCCCTTTTCTTCTTTCTCTTCCCCTTAGCTTTTGGTTTATCTTTAATTTCTTTTGTACAAATGAACAGATGTCTGTTATTTTCTTCTCTTTTTTTCTTATATGAGAGGTGGATGCTATATATATTCTTTGGTACTTTCTTTTCATTTTACAGCACGTCTTAGAAAACACTCCATATCAGTTATGTTCTTCATTTTTTTCCTTACAGCTACTTAGTACTCCATGGTGTGGACATACTATGATTTTTTCAACCCTTTCCTATGAATGGGTATTTGGGCTCCCTCCTATACTTGGGAATTAAAAAAACAATGCTGTAATTAAAAACTTGTGCATATGTATTTTCATTTTGTTGAAGGTATATCTTCAAGGTGAATTCTTAGAACTGCTGGCTGCATTGATTGAAACAATACATAGGAAATTTTCTTTGACACTGCCAAATTTCTCTTCAGAATTGTACAATCTGTAGTCCCATCAGCGATGTATGAACATGTCTATTTCCTCACAGCATTACCAACAGAATGTTGCCATTTTCTTAAATCTTTTCCAGTCTCACCAATGAGAAATGGTTTGGTTTTAATTTGCATTTGTCCAATTTTGAGTGAATGTGAGCATTTTTTATATGTTTCAGTTTGTTTTAAAATCTTTTATGGTGAACTGTCTGTTCATGTATTTTTCCCATTTTTCTATTGGGTTTTTAGTCCCTTCCCCCGCCTTACTGTAACATACCTTCAGCAAAATCACTCAGCTATCGTCCTAAGTACAGGTTGTAGGAGGAAACTTTTGGAAAGAGGGAGATGGTTATTTCAATAATCCAGATGAATTAAAGGAAGGTAGTCACAGTAGAGGTGGTGAGCAATGGTCACACTGCAGATATCATGTGAATGTAAATCAGAAAATTTTCCTAACAGACACATTGTAGGTTATGAACAAACGAGAGATCAAGGTGGTTTCTTGTTTCCACTTGAAAGAATGGAAGCCTAGATTTGTCATTAACTTAGAGAAAATCTTGGTTCAGGCAAATTTTGGGTGTGGATGATAATCACAAGCTGGGTCTGAATCATGTTAAATTTGAGATGCCAATCAAATTTCTAAGTGGTAATGTCAAGAAGATGATTGGATATATAGTGCTGAAGTTCAAAGGGCATAGTAGTATGCAGAAGCACTGATGGATAAGAACTAGATGAGGTCAACACAAGTACAGATGTAAAATAAAAAGACATACATGCACTGAGCCATTTAAGAAATCATGAAGAAGGTAAGGAATCAGCCAAAGACACTGAAGGAGCAGCCAATAAGGAAGCAGGAAAACAAGAATATAGTGCTTTGGATGCCCAGTGAAAAACACATTTCACTGACAGATTGATAAAAATTGTCAAATGCTACCGACAGGTGAAGTAAGATAGAGACTAAGAATTGGCGTTAGATACAGCAAATTTTTAACGTTGTTGAAGACCTTAAAAGAAGTTTTAGTGGCATGGTAAAGATAAAATACTAATTTGAGTGAATTTCAGAATGAGAAAATAAGAGTTTGAGACCATCAGCATAGACAAACTTTGGGGATTTTACAGTAAAGGATTCAAGCATTTCATTTCAGCATAATGGTATATGGTATCAGAAGAAACGTGGGTGCTTGGTGATTTCATGATCAATAAAACCTTAATATAAAGAAGCAGAAAAATCAAAGGAGAAAGTGGGCTAAAACAGGTAAGAAAATGAAATGGAAGATGAATGCAATATATCAGGATGATTTTAGTTGAATTTATTTTATTTAACAAACACTGATATATTGTTTGCTACATGTCAGACACTATTCAAGGATTTATAAATACAATTTAATAATTGTATTTGTTTAACAAATTAACATTCACTTCTTTCAATTCTCAAAATTCATGATTGTCCTTTTCCTAACCTTTAAATGTTCTGAGACATAAGCCCACAATTTTACCCCCTGTTTATACAATCTCAAGTGATGTTATTCAGACCTATGACTTCAAATATCTATTTACTGACAGCCTTTAATTATGTATCTCCAACCTAGAGAAGCTGGAAAAAGAACAACAAATGAAGTCTAAAGCCAGAAGAAATATAGAGCAGAAATAAATGATATAGAAAAAACAAAGTACCACAAAAACAAAAACAACAGAACACATCGGTGAAAACCAGGAGATGGTTCTTTAAAAAAAATAAGTAAAATTGATAAGCCTCTAGCCAGATTTATCAAAAAGAAAAGAGAAAGGACACAAATAAATAAAATCACAAGTGATGAAGAGAAATAACTAACATGACAGAAATACAAGAAATTATGAGATTATGAAAAACTATATGTCAATAAACTGGACAACCTGGAAAAAATGGATAAATTCCAATAAACATATAAACTATGAAAACTGAAATGGGAATAGAAAACATGAACAGACCTATAACCAGCAAAGAAACTGAATCAGTAATCAAAAATCTCCCAACACGCATAAGTCCAGGGCCAGATGACTTCAAAGGAGATCTCTACCAAACATTTAAGGAAGAGTTACTACCTATTCTTCTCAAACTATTCCAAAAAATAAGAAAGGAAAAATTCCAAATTCATTCTATGAGGCCACCATTATCCTGAAACCAAAACCAGATAAATACACAACAACAACAACAACGATAAAGAGTACAGGACAATATCCTTGATGAACATGGATGTAAAAATTCTCTATAAAAATACTAGCTAACAGAATCCAACAGTATATTAAAAGAATCATTCTCTGTGATAAAGTGGGATTTATTCCTGGTTTTCAAGGATGGTTCAATATCCACAAATCAATCAATGTGATACACTACATTAATAAAAGAAAGGATAGAAACCGTATGATCATTTCAGTAGATGTAGAAAAGCATTTCATAAAGTACAACATTCACATATAATAAAAGCCCTCAATAAAGCAGGTTTAGAGAGAACATACCTCAACATAATAAAGGCCATATACAAAAAAACAAAGGCTAATACCATCCTCAATAAAAACTGAGCTTTTCCTCTATGGTCAGGAACAAGACAGAGATGTCCACTCTAACCACTGTTATTTAACGCAGTACTGGAAGTCCTAGCCACAGCAATCAGACAAGAAGAAGAAATAAAAGGCTTCCAAATTGTCAAGAAGTCAAACCTTCACCGTTTGCAGATAACATGGTATTATACATATAAAACCCTAAAAACGTCACCAGAAAATTACTAGAACTGACATAAAAATTTAGTGAAGTCACAGGATACAAGATTAACATACAGAAATGTGCTACAATTCTATACACCAACAATGAAGCAAAAGAAAAATTAAAGAATTAGCCCCATTTATAGCTGCTCCAAAAACCATGATACCCGTGAATAAACCTAATAAAAGAGGTAATTACATGTCTCCAAGTCCCAACATTAATATTTTATAGTGTGATGAAGCTTTAATTTTTAATACTTCAGCTTGCTGTATTTTTAAGTTTTTTTACAATGCACATGTACTGCTTGTTTAATAAAACACTTTAAAATTCTTGGGGTGCCTGACTCACCCCAAGTGGCTCAGTGGGTTAGAGCCTCTGGCTTTAGCTCAGGTCATGATTCCAGGGTCCTGGGATCTAGCCCCACACTGGGCTCTCTGCTCAGCAGGGAGCCTGCTTCCCTTCCTCTCTCTCTGCCTGCCTCTTAGCCTACTTGTGATCTCTGTCTGTCAAATAAATAAATAAAATCTTTAAAAAAAACATTTTAAAATTCTTTAAAGGAGGCAATGATTCATGAAATTGTATTTCCCCTGATAGATAAATTAAGGTAACTGCTATATCTAGCAACACAGAAGTCACTGGTATCCTTGACAAGATCCATTTTGGTGGAGGAGGGTAAGAAATACCTATGTATAGTTTGGCAGTTCTGCAAAATGTTAAACAGAGTTAGGGTATGACCCAGCAATTATACTCTTAGGTATATACTCCTATGTTCACATAAAAACGTATACAAAAATATTCACAGCAACATAATATCCTAGAAGCCAAAAGTGTAAACAATCCAAATGTCCATAAACCAATGAATGGAAAACAAAGTGTGATATATTCATATAATGGAATATTATTCAGCAAATTTTAAAAGAATTAAGTACCAGTACATACCACAGCACTGATGAGCCTTGAAAACATTAAGCTAGGTGAAAGAAGCCAGTCACGTAAGAAAACATCCTGAATAATTCCTACCATGCTTATGAATTTCCTCAAGTCCCTAGAGACATAAACTATATTAGTGGTTGCCTACAGCAGAGGGAGTGGAGGGTCTGGGGAGTGAATGCTAATAGGTATGAAGTTCTTTAAAGGAATGATGAGAATGTCCTAAAATTATTTCATGTTAATGGTTGCACAATTTTGTGACTATAATACAAACCACTGAATTGTACATTTTTAAGGGGTGAATTTATGGTAAATGAATTATCTCAATAAAACTGTTACAAGAAAAAAAAGGCAGAAGAATTTAGTTGATCAGTGTGCATTTTTCTCAGTGGGTATAACTTTTATGTGACCTTACTTCTGGAGATTTGTCTTTTTTCGGGGGGGGGGGGACTTTTCTTTCTTCCCATTAATCCCTATCCCCACACAACTCCTGAACTCTCCAAATCAAACATAATCAGACAGAAAAATGTTTGCCTCCATTAAGAAAAAGTATACTTTACAATTTTTAAAAAGTATTAAATGTGGCCATTGTTCGGATTTACTTTTCACATAGTTACATTATGTACATAATCCAAAAAAAAGGAGGAGGAATGAGAAGGAAGAGGATGGAGAAGAAGAAAAAGCATTTACCTAGGAATAATAACTAATCACTTTAAGCAAACATTACACTATATACCTGGATTCTAAAACCCATTTTGAATTATATAAAACTACTTTGTAAAAGCCACAAAACAAGTGTCCCTCACTCTGAGAAATGTTTGAATTTTTAAATAACACTGTTATAATACATTTTCTTTCATGAAATAGATTTACAACAATGGTATCATTTTAGGGATACAAACTGAATACATATATAAGCCCATTGGCAAGGTTAAATTTAGAGCTGATATCCTCCCTTGGATTATGTAATTTCAGTAGTATACAATAAATTCTCTACTGTTGGAATAACACCTGTGCAGTTCAGCTAAAGATGCAATTAAAAACAAAACAAAACAAAAATCCTTGCACAAATATTCAAACTTTGGGAATTCTAATTAATAGAAAAATAGAAAAATTTTCCTTCCCCCAAAAAAGGAATCTAGACAAAGATTCAGATACCCCATGTAGATTATTCACAAGAGGCATGTGTGAATCAACCTTTTTTGTAGTCCTTAAATAAAATTTAATCATTAACTGATGAAAAAACAAGTTTCATATTTAAAGACACTTTCAGAATGCATCTATAATTAACTTAATGCAAAAGTATATGAAAAAAATCACAGCTATTTCACTGCAGTCTTTAAGTATAGCAATATTTTATTATTTTTGGTTCATCTTCTTACGCATTTCTTCAAGAGCTGCTTCCTTCTCTCTCAGCACCTGTTTAAGTCTTCTTATTTTTTCATCTCGAATGGTTTCTTCTAACTCTGGTGGCGTCATGGGGAAAATATCTTCAGTGTAATTTTTATTAAAGGAATGACTTTGTTCAAAAGCTGCATTTGAATTCAATGTGCCTTTTTCCTGGTTCTCAGGGGTATAATGTTCAACTTCAGTTCTCTTTTCTTCTCTGGTTTTATTGCGGCTTGTGAGAATGTTATGGCGTGATACATCTGAAGTTGGTAAAATACTGCTGATGAGTTGGGAATTGGTGACGTTAGTTCCTCCATTTGCAGCTGTGTTATACACACTCTCAGTTTTTCTCTTCTTTGTATGATCCATCTTCTTAATGGTTTTTGCTTTTCTTTTCTTATCAAAACCCTGTTATGTTGAGTAAGATTCCAAAAGAAAAACAAATTACTGCCATATAGACAGTGTGCTCTCAAATTTAACAGGATCTGCAGGTAACAGATACTTATTAAATTAAACTCAACAAAATATACTGAGAACCACAGCAAAAAATTGTTTACCACTGTACAGTACTAAAATGAACAGCAGTATCCTACTGATATTCACAGAGAAGAAATTTCTTAATTCACATTTTCCTACTTAAGTATTAGATGTAACGATTTATCACCAAAATATAACAGCTATTTGTAAAGTACTTGAGAAAAAGAATTGACTTAATTTTTTGTTTCCTTTTCCACAGTAGGCACATATGGAAGATTTTCATTAGGAAAGGTTCACTGGTCTCTGATCTAAAGTTGAAGATATTAAACAGTATAACAATATATACTTCTAAGTAGAATAATAGGCAAAGTTATAGGGATGTTTCTTTTCACCATTATTGACCAAGTATTGTTCTTAAAATGTTTGTATTAAGGGTAATACTGCAATGAACATCTACATGCCTATATTTTCCCTACATTTGGATTATTTATAAATTTTTTTATTAAGTTCTATTAGCCAACCTATAGTACATCATTAGTTTTTGATGTAGTGTTCAACTATTCATTAGTTGTGTTTAACATCCAGTGCTTATTGGATCATGTTGGATTATTTATTTTACACAGGGTCTTCAAAGTAGGATAACTAGTTTAAAAAGTTATGGGAATTTTCTTATAATTTTTTAATGAAAAAATAAATAGGTGAGTAAAAACACTTAATACAACATCTTTAACTGGAGATGTATTTTTACCTTTGTATATATGGTTCTCTTTAACACTGATTTCATATAATACATACACATATGCAAATTTGGTAACTATCATGTATATTAATGTACAGACTAAAAAAAACAAATTAAGAAAATACATTCATGAACCTCTGAAGTAACTACAAAGGACATCAAAAATCTATTACCTGTTTTTTCTTTTCTTCCTTCACTATCATTTCAGTCTCTTTGTAAGTATCACTCTTCACCAAACTGCTAAAGGAATCAAAACCTTCTCCAGAGGACAAATGATCAGGAATCCGAGTAAGGCACACCCTCAAATCTTTAGTGAGACCAAATATCTTTTTAAAGTCTGCATCATTCTTCAGATATGATGCCTTACTGCTTCCTCCTTGGGAATGGTCCTTATCATTTCCTTCTTGAGTAACTTTTTCGAATGTTGATGCCATCTCATTCTGGATCTGGAATCAGGAAAACAAAACACACAAATAATACTGCTAATTACTTAAGCTATTTTATCAGACTAGCAGCTAAGTGTTCATCTCATCTTACTTAAAACATCATGCTCTAAAGTCCTAAATGGGGTTTACATTACCCTTGTCTTACCACCCTCACTTGAAAAAATGAATTTAATTGAGTACAAACTTAAACTGTTCCTTTAAAATTTCTCATTTATTTTGCTTTCTTGCACTAGAAAGGTTAACAGACAGTTGATTCTCAAACTGAAATAAGAATACAAACTAGTGACAAGTTAAAAATAATCTATAAAACATTAGTTGGAAATTAGTCTTCTGGAAAAGTCTTATGCCTTTAATCAATCTTATACTTCAGAATTTACCTCCTTACATATCTAGAATTCAATGAATTCCATATTGAAGGGGAGAAACACTGGCATATTAGGTAGATCACTCCATAAGGAAAGAGTGGGCACAAATACTTAGCGCAGACAGACATACCCTGAGTAGAACAGAAAGGTAACTATGTGGATATGTTGAATAACTGAAGAGTCAGAAAGGGCTTTAAAAAAAAAAAAGGGAAACTTGTCTACTAACAACAACAAAAAAGATGTTGATAAATCCCATTTCCACAAATGACCGAAAAGTACTGATCAGCCCCATTCTACTCCTTCTACCATCTACCTAAAAAAACTGCCAGACATCTACCTACCATCACAAACAAAAAACCCAGCTCTCCTAGATGCATAGTATTGATCTTTTCATACACTAACATTAATCTAGTAAATATACGTATGTACATATATGTATATATATGTGTACAAATATATATACATATATATACACACACACACACACACACACAAATTTTACCAAGCTTTGAAGTCACATTATCTTTCACCAACTCTTCTAAACGTTGTTGCTGAGTTTTTTGTTTGTTTGATTTTGTCTTAAAGATTTGGCATGCCAAATGATTCTAAGAGAAAGGTACTGCTTGTACTCTATTATGCTCCTCAAACATTCCTTTCAAATGAAAACTTTGACTTAATTAAGCATTCATGTGTGTATGGTTTTGTGTGATGGGAGTGGAGGATGGGAAAGGCGGGGGGAAGAGGTACCACAGGTAACTAATTTGAGAATTAAGAAAGAAAAATTTTCTATATAGATAGGAAAAAAGAACACCCTGACATGGGAAAATTACCTTTGGTTCTTGGTCTCTGAAAACACACTGTTGTGAAGTAAGAGTTGTTGCATCAACAGAGGAACTTATTTTCTCTATGCTCTGGATGATATTTCCTTTTCTGGGGGCATTTTGTACTGTACTAAATCCATCTGGAAAGTGTGGCTTTGTGAATAAAGTCTTACACTGTTTTAAGTAGTTAATGGATTGATTCATATTATGTGGGTTTGGGGTAGAAAGAGATGGTTTCTCCACTTTTTTATTCTTCTCTGCCCTTAGATTGATCATGGAAGCAGGCTGAGTATTTGAAAGTGATTTTGTCTCCATCTGGTAAGATTTACTTTTAGCCAAAACAATATTTACAACCTCTCTGGATATTTCTGTGACTGGACTTGAACTCACTATTTGTGATGTATCTTTTCTTGGTGGAATATCAGGAGAAACAGAATTCTGTTGGTCAATTTGTGATGGCAAAACATCTGTCCCCTTTTTAGCCAACAGATAGACTTTCCCATTAAACATAACCAAGGCATTATCTTTAATAGGCATACTTTTGGATTGTGTCCCACTAGGACTGACAGTACTCAGTGATGGCATATTTATAGTGTTATCTCCCAAATTTTTCCTATCTACAAAAGTTTTTAAAATCTTTGAAGCCACATTATTTGAAGACTTAACAGGAACAAGAGATGGACTGCAAGGCTGTAGACTTTCTTGAAAAATCCATTTCACAGGAGCAGCTTGAGAATGCTGACCACCTTTTAACTGTGTCTCTTTAGCAACATTCATTGGAATTTGTGTGGTATTTAGTATCACTGGCTTTGCTATTTCTGTAACAGGTTTTGGGTAAATGTTTTGAAAGTTCTTGGTAACTACATTTTTCACTGTATTTACAGGAGATACGTAAATAACGGTTGGTATTTGGGAGGCCTCAACTGTTCCTGAGGTACTTGTGGTTGCAGTTGCAAGTATCTTTTGCTGAACTGAAGGAGGCAATGAAGACGCTGGTACAGATTTCACTTCAGCATGGGCAGGAATCTGTAAATGATGCCCAGAAGGCAAAACTGGAGACTTCACAGTCATTGGAAGACTCTGAGTATTTACTAAAATATAAGGTGAATCATTTTGTGTTGAGGAGGGAGAAACAGCAAATGTTTGCATGGTGAGTCCATCAATTTTCACACCATGACTCTGAACTTTAGAAACTGATGAGGTAAAATTTTCAGTTCCCACAGAAGTAACTCTAACTTTTTCTGCTGTATCTACTGTTCTTGTAAGAAAATAGTTTGAAGAACTGGCTGGCTGAAAAATGGGCAATTGAACTGATGCACTTGTGGAAGAGCTGGAAATCTGAGTCTGAAAAGTAACTTGAACTGGGCTTCCTGTATTCCCTTTCAAAGCATCAGACATGACTGAAGATTGAACTAGCGGTATAAGATTTCCAGAAGAATTAGGAATTGGAAGTAATTGCAGAAGATTTTTTCCATCCGAGCCAATCGTCTGAACTACTTGGTACATGCAGCCTGAAACACTTAAAAGAACATTGAGTAAATCAATACAACATACTAGACGGTATATACATTTTATTTAAAAACAGATATTTGCAAATTATTATTTTAAAAAGATAAAAATTTATAAAATATGGTAAAAGTATATAATTTGTCACTCTGAGTTTTCAAAGTGAAATACCGCAAAACAAAGATTTTGAATTAGGAGAGATAATCAAAGGTATGATCAGCTTCGATTTAGAATTGCTCATATGATTAGGCAATGGGTAAATTAGACTTTTCTAAGGTTTTACCCTGTATAAAATTATGTCTATTAGAGTATTTTCATCTTAAACTAGTAGTATCCTCCCTTCTTCTTTTTACTTGAATTATTTCCTTTTGTCCTCCTCCTTCACTCTGATTGCCCAGGATTCTTATTTTACCTCCATTTATGCTTACTCTATTTCCCTCACTCCTTTCTACCCTCTTTCCAATCTGTTGTGCTCTTCCCACTGACAATGACTCACAAGTCCTACTGTCAGCCATCCTTCTTTTGCTTAAGGAATCTCTTATGGTGTGATACCTTAGTGTACCACATTTTCGGAGACTAACTGGAGTTACTCATGTAGGAATCATTTTCTTCCTTGACTTACTGTTTTGGCACCTTTGAAGTTTGGTGCTAAATAGCCCTTGGTATGGAAATTATTCATATTAGTTCCAACTGCCTGTCAATCCATCTAAATAACAGCAACACCATTTCAGCTTAGTGGTTTTCAATGAACGTGGAACACAGTGGAAATTATTTTTTTAGCTAGCCTATTTTGATCCTGATACTTATGAGCTATATCTTAGTACAGACTCTCTTTTAAAAATCCAAAATATACCAATCTCTATTTTATAAACAATTATTTGTAGATTTCTTCAATACAGATACCTCAAGTTATTTATGCCTAAAACCACTTCAGTTCCGGGAAAATACCCAGTTCTCATGGGACTCAGAGTAATCACATGTGCTCGCTCTCTACCTAGCTATTCCTCTCCTCTCCCACCCATATAATTCAAGTGTCAGCATTAATAATAATTCCCTAGAGATACATTCTCTAACCACTTTAACTATCTTTGCCCATCTTCCATAATTAGTGTATAATATTACACCTGTTAGTTTCCTTCATGGTACACGTCACAAGTTGTCAATATATACTAATCTACTTGTTCACTTGCCTATAGACTGTCTCTCATGCTAAATCCTAGCAAGAGAAATGCAGAGTTCATGTCCTACCAACAGTATGACCGTATATGACTACGATCAAATGAAAACAAATAATAATTAGCATTCTCAATGATGTAAAGGTGTATTTTACTGCCCATAAGTGTTTTTAAAACCTACATATTAATAAAAATCAAAGCCAAAAACTCTATGCATTCTAGGAACTCAGTTTTACCTTTCTGTAACCCAAAATAATACAATTATATCTTTTTAAATATTTAAAACTGTTTTCTGGCCACTTGATAATGCTTCAAAATGTTAAATTTACTTTTAGCAAATTAAGAGTTGCTTAATTTCGAAATTCTTCTTTCTAAATTCTAATTTCTAATTCTTCTTTCTTCTTTCTAAAACTTCTCTAAAGAGAAGCATGAATATAAATGTATGAATTCTGACTATCGGACTTAAAGAAGAAACCTACTTTCATTACCTCCCCACTCCCCAAAAAACAGAAAAGGCCTGAACTTATTCAACTTTAATTTATTCAACAAAAATTTACTTGAGTGTCTGTTATGGTTCAGGCACCAGGCTCAATTATGGGAAAAGGATCAGTAACCTACAGCCTTCAGCCAAATTTTGCCCCCTCCCTGTTTTTGTGCAGCCTATAAGTTACGAATGTTTTTTCTATTAGAAATGGTTTTTAAAAGTCACAGGAGTAGTATTTTGTTATCTGTGAAATTATGAGATTCAAATATCAGCATCCATAAATAAAGTTTTATTAGTATACAGTCAGACTCATCTTTAATGTACTATATATGGCTGCTCTCATGCTACAATAGCAGAGTTGAGTAGTTATACCAGAAATGATCATATGGCCCATAAAGCCTGAAATATTTACTATCTGGTTCTTTACAGAAAATATTTGCTTATCTCCAAGCTAGTTCAACCCACAATCCCCAAAAGAACTTAAACTGTTGGTTATATGGACAGGTAAACAGGCAATTATTATTAGGGGAGATAAAATGATACACTGTATTTGGATCAGAACAAAAATGCTTGCTCCTTTTTTTAAAAAGATTTTATTTATCTATTTGACAGAGAGAGACACAGTGAGAGAGGGAACATAAGCAGGGGTAGTGGGAGAGGGAGAAGAAGGCTTCCTGCTGAGCAGGGAGCCTGATGCGGGCTCAATCCCAGGACTCAAGGATCATGACCCATGTGGAAGGCAGACACTTACTCAGCCACCTAGGCACCCCTGCTTGCTCCTTTTCTTAAAAGCTTCCTAGATAGGATATTCTCCTACTTCCATAATAATTCCTTGGTCTTCCTTGTCAACTCATCCTACCTGAATCAACCTTCAAATGCTGAAATTCACCAAAACTGAGACTGAATTCTCTTCCTACTCTTAAGCTTTTCTCAATTATTTCTTTAATGTGCATGACTTCAATAAATTACCATTTATACAGCAACAATTAAAGTATTTGCATCTTAGCTCTTTGGAGATTCAGGTTTATATATCCAACTACCCTCATGACATTTCCATTCAGAATTTCAAATGCACCTAAAACTCAACATGGGCTTTTCCAGTGTTTTTTTCCTTCCCCTATGATAAATGGCATATCATAAATCAGAACAAGGACTTTCCTCCTTTCTAATCATCTACATTTAATCTATCACAAAATCCTGTTGGTATTATCTCCTAAATTTCCCTTAATCTTTTCAATTCTTTCCAAACCATCTTTCTCCATTCTATTCAAGCAAACATCACTGCTGGCTTGGGACTACTGTAGTAGCTTCATAACTGGTCTCTTCTTCAGCCACAGCCTCTCCCTTTAAAAGCTTTCATCACATTAAAACTGATCCTTCCCTGCTTAAGACAGTTCAGCAGTTTCCCATTTTCTTTGAGCAGTAAAAAGCAAACCAAGAGATTTTGATGCAATGGAAGCCAAAGGAAGAGAGTTTTGAGAAAATGGGCAAGTCTATTTAAAATTTCTGACGAGCCAAGTAGGATGTAGATTAAAACGTAAACTTGCATGAAAAAAAAGTTTGGGGCGCCTGGGTGGCTCAGTCGTTAGGCATCTGCCTTCGGCTCAGGTCATGATCCCGAGGTCTTGGAATCTAGCCCTGAGTCTGGCTCCCTGCTTGGCAGGAAGCCTGCTTCTCTCCCACCTGCTCCCCCTGCTTGTGTTCCTTCTCTGTCTCTCTCTCTCTCTCTCTGTCAAATAAATAAATAAAATCTTAAAAAAAAAAAAAGTTTGGTGGAGAAAAAAAAGTTGCAGAGGAATTAACATGAAAGGATATTTAGATAGAAGGTACAGACAACTTTTATGAACTTTGACTGCCAAAGAGAAGATAAAGACTGGCAAGTAGATGGAGGCTAAATAGGGTCAAAAAGGGATGTTTTTTTAAGGTTAAATGAATCCAAGCATATATTAATGCTCATATGAGTCATCAAGAGAAGAGGCTAAAGAGGGCTAATTAAGTGTAAGGTGTGATAAAGAGATAAGAAATCAGAGCAGAAACAGAAATTTGAGGAGAATCAAAAAGATCTAAGTCTAAGATGGCTAAGGATATAGGTAGAGATTATGAATTTATAGTGAGACCAGTCTGTGCTTTTGTGAGATCTTCCTTGTCTCACCAGGTATAAGCAAAGTAAAAGCAAATCCCTGAGTTCATTCAGGGTTGGAGTGGCTTCAGAAGAATGGTGCAAAAAAGTCAAAGACAAAATAATTTAGGATACTGGTAAAAATTATTAAAATGAGGATATATAGAATCTAAACAGGAGGGGCACCTGGGTGGCTCAGTGGGTTAAAGCCTCTGCCTTCAGCTCAGGTCATGATCCCAGGGTCCTGGGATTGAGCCCCACATCGGGCTCTCTGCTCAGCGGGAGCCTGCTTCCCCTCCACACTCTCTCTCTCTCTCTGCCTGCCTCTCTATCTACTTGTGATCTCTGTCTGTCAAATAAATAAATAAAATCTTAAAAAAAAAGAATCTAAACAGGAGGAGAAGAAAATGAGAACACAAAAGGCAAAAGTAGAAGGCAAAAGTAGAAAATGAAGGGATTACCGGACTGGAGGCCAGATGAAGTTTAAAAAAAAAAAAAAAAAAAACACAGAGTAGGGTACTTAAAAAAAAAGTAAGCTAGAAATACTGCAACTGGTGTTGGGAAAAGAGAATGCCTGAATCAAGAATTTCATAGATGCAGCAATTGAATCTTACAACAAGAACTACAGAAGTGGATGGATGGCAACAGAGTGGAGAATAAGATCACCAAAGAATAAGAACTTTGTACTGAAAGACTAGATGACAAACAGATTATCCATATAATTGCTAAAGTCACACAGGATTAGGGAGATGATTGTGACCTGTGTTCCAAATTCAGTGACAGGAAGTTGGTAGAAGATGTTCATGAACCACAATTAAGACCATCTACCAACTTCTGGTCACTGATATGCCAAAAAGTTCTCTAGAAGTTCATTCTCTTTTGCAGTCTATTTTCTTTCCCATTATTCTACTACATCTCTTTCTCAAAGATTATCAAGTTATGTTCTCACAGTTAAATCTGTCTTTATCTTCATTGTCTAGGTGCCCCCTACTGAAACTGACATTGCTAGCTAATTGCACATTGTGGACCTCTACCTAACATGAATTCCATTGTGCACAATTTGCTTGTTTTTCTTAATGTTTCCTTTCTTATTCATGTTCTGCATTTTAAGTATCCAACTTAAGTATCCCGAAAGCACAACTCTTGACCCGTTTCTCCTCAAGACATTCTTCCTTAAAGATAAAACCAAATGCTTCAACTAAGCATCAACTGCTTCAACTATTGCCTTTGCAATAATGACTCCCATAGTTATATCTTTTATTCCTATTCCCTAATATTGACCTCAGTTCCTTATCTGTGTTGTCTTACCAAACATTTTTACTTTTAATACCATGACTTTTTTTTAAACCATGACTTTAAAGTTCAAATAACCTCTCTACTGTTAACTAGTATTCTGATCCTACCATCCAGTCATACAGTCATAGGTTACCACTACTATTTCCCAAGTCACTTAGGTTTTAAATCACCTAGTCGTCTCTGACTTACCTTTATCACCCTTTTGACCTTTGATTCACCCTAAGCACCTTGTATAGATGCTTACAGAGCGTAAACATTCAATAAATGCATAGTGAATGAATCACTGAGTCTGTAAAGTTTTTTTCATAGCTCTTACTCATTCTTCTCTTTCACCACTGCCACTTCTACTATCTAGAACAGACTTGCATCACCTTGTGTCCCGTCCTCATTATCTCACCCCTGTATTTTGCTTCACTTTTAAACTACTTTTAAGTTTTTAATCTCTGGAAAATTAAAGCATTATTTTCATCCTGTTACCTCCTTTCTCAAAGTTCCAATGATTCATCATTGCCAATTCAGCTTGACTTGAAAAATCGTCTAAAATCTAGATCCAACCGATCTCTACAACAGTACCATCTATAACTTCTCAACTTAAAATTCTCTGATCCTCCCAGGAAGATCTCTTTACTATTCTTGATTATCCCAAGTATATCATTTACTCCAAGTATTCTTCAGGTTATTTTCTTTCTTTCTTCAACAATTTAAAACATAGCTATAAACTGAGGACCAACTCCATCTTCTCCACGAATATTTCCAAGGCCATCAAACTCACATTTATTTCTTCCAACTTAAAATCCCTAAAGTACTCCCACTGATGCCACTAATGCTAGGAGTTATATAATGCCTTCTATATAATGTCTTCTAAAAAATAAATAAAATTTTGTTTTTCTTACACAGACTATATCATTTACTTTGTAATGATTCCCCCAATACCAAGTATAGTAGGCCCTCAAAAAACTTATATAAAAAATGGAACTCTTTCAAATTTCCACTTTAACTGAACTATCTCAATACCTTTTCTTTAGTCTCCTTTTATTTACACACTTTTGTCAATGAATCTGTCAATAATATCTGGCTCACAGATTAGAAGCATCAACACAGCAGAACTTTCATAATGTTTTTATAATTATTTACATATGGGAATGCACGTTTTTAATTGGTATGGTTTTTAAACAAAGGACACAGGCTTCTGATACCTCATTCACATACTTCATTATATGGCCTATATGTTTCTGCTTTACAGAAAACATTTATATTGCACAAACTACTTTCAAGTCTCATCATTCATTTTTCCTCTCTCTTCCCTTTCACTTCCTGCCCCCCCCAAAAAACGAAGGAAAATATAATTTCTTCTATGTCACTGTATCAATACAGATTCACATAATCTACAAGAAACCATAAATTCCTTAAGTGTAGATTATCCAATTCATATGTACATCCTCTCCACTTAAAAGAGCAACTGGCACATTGTAAAAATGTTAGCTAAATTATCTCCTGCTACAAGTCATCATTAAAACAAAACAAAACAAAACAAAACCACAGCACCATGATTTCCTAGTAGCAAATGGAATGAGTTCTAAAAATTAAACTAGAATGTAGAATGCTAAGAAAAGAAATAATAAATCAGGGTGAAATTTATACTTCTTCAATTAGTGTACTTTTTTTTTCAGATCTAGAAAAGACATTCCATTCAAGAAACTATAACAAAAAGACCAAAAAAAAAAAAAAAACCCAACCTATAACTAAAACCTCATAAAGATTCTCCTTCTTAAAAATTATATTCTGCTAGCTAATGTTAGAACTAAAATTAGAATCAGATTCTGCATCCCATGCTCTGGTTTGGTTATTTAAAAATTTAGAAAAATCATCAATGTACTAGTTACTTTAAATCAGTTGGTGTCTAAACTGAGAACTATACTGTAAACACAGTAAAGTATAAGACTTTAAAAAAAGTGAAAAAATACATTAGAAAGTTCACAGGATTCTAATCTTGGCTCTTCTAATTGTTAGTTAATTAATTTGAGTAAATTTGCTTAACTTCTTTGAATCTGTTTCTTCATTTGCAAAATGGGGACAGTAAGGCTTGCAATGAGAAGTAAATGAAATAACTGGCTGGAATTATGATAAATTCCCAATATATGCTAGTTATCATATTCCATTAAAATATACAATTGGTGTCCAAAAATAAGTAAATGAATCAGGTAGTTTTTTGACAATGTAAGAACTTGAATAAAAAGGTATGAGAACTTTTAATAAAAAGTATATTAAACATACTTACATAACTTTTGACATTTTTAATTATTCTAATATTGACATAAAACATTCACATATAAGAAATGGAATGATAAAAATTTCGCAGGCTAAAGAACATTTTGCAGATATTTTTGCGAAATATATTTTTTCAACTACTAGAAGACATTTTTTTCCATCTATGATTTAACATTATGTACATACACAATATACATAATGTAATAACATACAATATATACTACATAATATTATATACATAATAGATCCATTATTGTAAATAGTCGCCATTAACTCTAATTCTGATAAACAGCTCAGCAATGCAGATATTGCCCTTATGATTTTTATAGCTGGAGATTCAGTAATATTAAATAAATTATTCAGAATTACATGCTTTCTTCGACAATCCCATCCACTTTTTTGAATTTACTTTAGCATAAATCAAACATAAAAGGATCCAAAATATTCAACTGATTGAAGTGAGAGATTAATGAGAAACAGATTTCAGTTAGCCCATCAGGTGTATGTATCAATGTCTCTTTCTTACACACCAAAACAGTTAAGATAATATAACACACTGTACAAAAGTAAATGCACAATAAACTGATAATGAAACATCATGTTTCTAACCAAACCAAGCCCACTGCTGAGGACACTAATTTTAGCTCCCCTTCTAACAACAAAGGATTAAATGCAGATAGAAGCCAGTTGCCAGTCACATCCTAATTCTCATTATTCTGAGATGTATCATCACAGGCTTTTATTATAATACCTCTGAGCTGATGACTTTTTCAGCTCTGGCCCTGTCTGAGTTTCAAATTCAAATACCTCTCCGATATTTTTTGGGGGGTGTGTTTGCCTCATCTCAATTAATTTACCAATACTTATCCAGATAATTGGCATTATAATTGATCCCCTTTTCTTCATGCCAATTCACTGACAAAATCTGCCCATTTTCCCTTCTGTATTTCTTTGAATCCAACCTTGCTCTACATCAGCTAGTTCAGGCTCTCAAAATCTCTGAAAGGACAACTTAAATAGAATCTTTATATGCCTGATCCATCACCCCACAATCCACACTACCATCAGTTAACTATAATGCACACAGGAACATGACCACCTTTTCTTAAAATCCTCTGAATGACCTCCAGTAGATTAAGTTTAATCTCTCCAGCAGAGCAAAGCAAACTAAGAGCTATCTATCCATCCTGCTTGTAGTTCAGAATCAAACAAAGATACTGACTTCTGGTAATAAGTCATACTGGTGCTTTATTTACCAGTTCCCTACATTTGGACGCAGCCTGCATTCATCTTTAATTGGATAGCTGACACTTACATTCCCAAACTCAGGTGCTCCATAAACCTTTCCTACAATTTCCTTTCTCTATGCACTCACAGCATCCTGTGCATAACACTATTTAAAAGTGTATTACAATCACCTCCTCCTAGACTGTAAGGTTTTTCATGGGGTGATAGCTCATATTCTCTTTAGTCAGTCTCTCCATTTAGCAAAGTCTATCATGTAGGCACTCAGTGAATGTTTTTTAACCAACTGTTTGAACTATACTATAATGGTAAACTAGGACATGAACCTAGATTGCTAGAACTTCAAAGCTTACCTTCTTATTATACCATTCTAGCTCCTGCTTTGCTCTTTGCAAGTAAAGCCCCAACCTAAATAAACTGAATGTTCTATCACAAATATCTTCCAAATTTTTCCTTTGTACTCTAAAGATTTTTATACTTTATGCCCTGATAAATTAGATATACATTAAACATTCTGAAAACCAATAGTGAAAAACTTTTTATAAAGCAAGCAGCAGTAACTCAAGAAAAATCCAAGCATTTATAGAAAATAAAATCATACTCATTTTAAGTTTATGAAGATGATTTAGAAACATCAAAATTATCAGAAAAATAAGGAAACCAAGCTTCCAAGAACTGACATTAATCAAATGATTTTTAAGTTATAGTTGTACATCATGCAGATTGTTACTTACAAAACAGAATAGAATCAAATATGCAAGCAATAACGAAGAGTCAAATAGTTTCAGAAAAGCATCTGGTAATGTTCCAAATATGTGATGTCAAACCTCAGTGATTTGAAGAAATAAATGCATTTGAAGATGATGAAAACAATGCATAAACCAATGAGTTAATGAACTTCCAATGACTTATGAATATAATCAAAATACAATTCAGTTTGTAATTTTAAAAAAAGTCAAATACAGATAGCCAAAGGCTTAGAATCTGAATAAAACAGTTAAAGTACACAATAAATAAAAATGTTAAGTTCTTATTCTATCTTATTTCTAATACTGAAAAACAATGCAATCCTAAAACAAACTGTGTTAAGTTACGGCAAGTCAGATGTCATCAAATATCCAGATACCAAAACAAAGGAGAAAAAATTAACAGTTATTAGGAAGTAATTCTACCTTTTTGTCATCCACAGAGCACTATCTCTGCCTCTTCCCCCAGTTTTCACCAAAGGAAACCAACAAACGTTATCCATACACACAAGCTGGCTCTTTTTACGATTTGAAAGGCAACGGTTCTTTCTTGGCAGTTCTTCAATATTGTTTTGGCTCACCGCATTTAGTGATTATTTCTTCTTAAAATATTGTGCGTGCTTTTTCAGTCGTTATTACAATTCCGTTTTGCATCTACTTGTAATTAAAAGAAACCTAATTCCTGGGCTAAAATTTGTACAGAAATAAAGTCGTATTCTCATAATAATAATACCTAACATATAAGTACTGCTTTTCTTTTTTCCTACACTAAGTATTTCACATATACTCATTCTTTTAATACTTAAAATATCTCTAGGCATTCTTATTTACTGGAAAGAAGACTGGAGAGAAGGCAGTTGGCCTCAGGAACAGTAAATGCCAAAGCTAGGGTTAAATTTAGGTAGACTGATGTTCTTCAAACATAAATCCTCTTCCATGAGTTTTACATTCCAGTTTCCATGTTTTCTTCACATTTTCCTTCTGCAGAGACTCATTAAGTTTTTTCTCACCAATTATACATCCACTGGCCATGGAATCTACAACTTAAAATACTTGATATTCTCTAACAGTTTTGTTCCCGTTTTATTTCATCTTGACTAACATAACCTTAAAAAAAAATACTAGTGAGTGATAAAAAAAAAAAAAAACTTGTAAATGTGCAACTAAGTCTTTTTAAGAAATACCGATCTCCCTATGTCAGAGTTCCTCTACAGAGACATCCAATTAGAGACGGCATTCTCATTACACCTGCTTCAAACACGCTGTTCCAAAGGATGGATTTCACATGAGAATTACTCTAATTTTCTTTCTTTGCATATAAAAACTATTATTTGAAATTTTTTAAAAAATCCATTCCCTCGCTCTGTATCAATTTTTCGGTTTCTGAATTCATAGACTCATCATCTGCACAAATTTTTCCTTTCCTTTTCACTAACTCTTAAATAATAGATATTTCCACGGAAGGTCCAGCGCCACCTGGGCTGCACTTGCTATTCCGTGCTGGGCGCGGCGTGTTTTTCTGCGAGTGCGCGAGAATCTTCCAGAAAGTTTTAGTCACACAGGAGCGTCGGCCATGTTGGTCCTCCTCTCCCGTGGAGATCTACTCTTACGCCTATGAAACTTGAGACGCTGGAATCTTGCGGAGCCACGGCCGAGGCTGCCTGCGTCAGGCTCTGATGAGGCTTTACGCTTCCAAGCGAGGCGCGCTCTGAGGGCTCTGAGTGGCCCAAGGGACGAGCCCGGCAGTCGCCCCTACTGCGGGGTCAAACTCATCTGATTCGCAAAGCGTCCGGAAACGACGGCCAACTCGGCACCCTGCTAAGAGGCGGGCGAGGGGCAGGTGTGTCGAGGGAGATTCGAAACCGGTACTTACCACTGCGAGGCGTTGCCTGACTTTTCCTCTGCGGGTTTCAGGAAGACCCTCTGTAGATTATTGGACATTTTAGAGGGGTGGGAGGGGCCAGCACATCCAGGAAAGTGGGCAATGGGGGGCCGAGGTCCTCCAAAGGGAGAGAACCTGAGCGAGAGAATGTTGGGCTGGAGGTGTCCCGGAGCAACTCAGGTTCGATGCTGAAAGGAGGGCGACGGCGGGGTCTAGGGAGGGCGTATCCCTAGCCTTCGGAAGGACGCGACGCAGCCACCAGAAACCGGAAGAATCCCAGCGGCTGACGACGCCGCTCGGGCCCTAGCCTCTGAGAGGAGCGGCCCGAGTCTCCGCCCCGGAGAGCCTACGACATCGCTTCAGAGCCATCCGGAGTCAACACGGAAGGCGTGGCCTTAATGGCACCGCCCCTAGGGGGTGCCGAGTCAGTGTAGAAGAGCGTGCGGAATAGGCTCGGCCGACTCCGCCCACCGCAGCCGCCACCCGGGCAAAGCTCAGACAGTGGCTTCCGGGATCGTCACGTCCGGTTGCCAAGGTGACTGGTTCGCTGAAGCACCGCCCTTATGATGGGATCCAATCGCAAGTGACGTTTGCTATCTCTTCTTCCGGATCAAGTAACGAATCACTAAAGAATATTCTCAAGATATCTACGAAAATAAAATGTTTCCGGGGTCATCGTAAAATTTCTGCCTGTGTGTTAGCTGCTAGTGTAAGTTTTTCTTTCCCGCTAGTGCTTTAAAAGACGTCGGAAGGCTCTTTTGGACTCTGTGCTCTGGTGGTGTGTGAACCTTTTAGACGCCTGCGTGTAGCCAGCGCTGTATTTCTTGCTGCTTTCTGGGGTTTCTCGGTTTTTTCCCCCCTCTATCTTGAAGTTTTGGTTCTAATTTTAACCTTTCCTCCACCCCATGCTCATCTCATTCCTCGGTCAGAATTATTACTTATGGCCATGTAGTTAATTCGTTAATTCTCCAAAAGTTTATTCTCCACATAAGTTTTTTTTTTTCTTTTATCTTCATTTGGATTTCCAGAGAAACTCTTTCCAGAAGTCTCTTGATTCCTGTTATTGAATCACTTAGCTGAGAAACGGTTAAGTCTCTGGCTTAAAGGGTAGACATTCCAGTTCAGCTGGGACTAGAGGGAAGTTGTAGGAGGAGTAGTTTAGAAGATGGTTTTTATCAGGTATAGACAATAAAAATGTAAACTGGCTCCTACGGACTGTTCAAATTTAGAAGGCTGGCATAAGGTGGCCAAATCAAAGCTTTACATTCATCTTTTTAAAATGCTGGTTACTCATTCCCCTAACTTCTTAATGAGCTAATGCTGATTAAAGAGCTTAATGTCCTGATACCTTAACAGAAAGCAGTACTTTTTAATTGCTGTGACTCTTTGTTGAAGGTTAGTTTCAGCGATACACAATCCTGTATGTGTAACTGGCATTTATCTTTCAGTCGAATATCGCCCATACTAAAGAAGGGGCAGGGTGGTGAGCCTTTTATACTGTCTTCGTTTTGGTCATTCTCTGATCTGTGAAAGCAAATTACTTGAATAATTTGACCATTCTTGGCTTCTTCCATGTTTTTATTATTTATTTATTACCTTTCTCATTCTCAGTTCTCATGTCCATCACCTCTTCCTATAAATGAAACTCATTGTCACAGATTGATTTCCTTGGGAAGCAGACGTTTTCAACGTATTTTTGCTGTGCAGGGAATTTATTAGGGATCAGTATTTGGGGAAGGGAGTGAGGGGAAGTAAAATTGGGAAGAGGGAGAGGTTAGGTTGTGATGTCCAGTTTCAACAAAGTATCCCACATAGACCTCTAACATGTGATGTACTTTCAAAGTTCTCCCAGTAGGAATGCAAGCTTTGCCAAGGAAAGGTGTATGGCCTTAGGCAAGGAGGATCTCTTTAGCCAAAGCAATTACTCAAGGGGGTTGATAGCTGAGACATGTTTGTTGGCAGCACTCCCAGCAACTGGTGGAATAAGACTTTATTCCTCAAGGGAGGTCCCAGAGATACATCACAGCATCCACAGTACTCATTAAATCTCTCATTCAACTGTTCAAATTAATGCTGTTTGCCTCACATTTATTCAGATCTGTATTCAGCAGCACTTAATTATTCCTTCATTCTTGAGGCATCTGGGAATATGCTTTCTTGGTTTTCATCCTACCTTTTTGTCTTCTCCTCGGTCTTTTTTGGAGGTTTACCCCTCCCTTCTCAGCCATTAAATGAGAGCTTCTTAAATCTTGATCATTGACCCTTTTATGTTCTTGAACTGTCACGTCTCCTCAAATGTTTTCAGGCATGCCCATAGCTTTAATTCCCACTTCTACTCATTGCAATACTAACTAAATACTTATGTAATTCTATGCCAAGTGCTATTCAAGTATTTTACAAATACTAACTCTTACTCAACAACTAGTAAAAATACTACAGCTAAAGAAACTGATGCACAGAGATAAAGGGATGAGAGTAAGACCAAAAAAAATTTAGAGCATATTAAAATATATTTTGATAGCAAAAGATAGTGACAAATTTAAAAAACAACTGACAGAAATGAGTAGATTCATAAGTCAATACATGTAGAGGATGATTTTACACACACACATCTCTGAGAAACTAATAGTTGAAGCAGACAGAAAACTGGCGTAGATAACAAATTTCTAAACAATAAACCCAATCAAGCCAGTAGATACATAAATAACTCCACTCACTGGATAGTTTACCATTTTCTTGATTAATTAATTTATTACTTAAGTAACCCATAATCCCAAGATCAAGAGCCACATGTTTTTCTAATTGAGCCAGTAAGTCACCCAGTTTACCATTATTTTTAAGCATATGTAGAATATGTATGAAAATAAGCCATATAATGGTAATGGTAATAAAGGAAGCCCTGATAGTTCCAAAGAACCAACCAATACTATACAGACTATGTTTTCCAACTGCAACTTGATTAGCAGTTCAGATAATAAAGAATACCTTTGAGATATTTAAGAACTAAATAAGCTATTACTAAATTACCCTTGAATTAAAGAAGAAATAATGGAAATTAAGTGACTTAAACATTTGTCATAAAAAGGATTAAAAACAAATGAGTTAAGCATTCAATTTAAAACGTATTTAAAAATATGGAGGACATTAGGAGAAGGAAAGGAAAAGTGAATTGGAGGAGGAGATGAAGCATGAGAGACTGTGGACTCTGAGAAACAAACTGTGGGTTTTGGAGGGAAGAAGGTGGAGGGATAGGTGAGCTTGTTGGTGGGTATTAAGGAGAGCAGGGATTGCATGGAGCACTGAGTGTGGTGCATAAACAATGAATCTTGGAACACTGAAAAAATAAAGAGTCAAAAGTATTAGAAGAAACAAAACCAAAAGAAGCAAGAATAAGTGAAATATATAACAAAAATTTTTCATTAAACACAAGACCAGTGCTTGTTCTTTGATAAGACCAATGATAGAGATAAACTGTTTAGGGGCACCTGGGTGGCTCAGTCAGTTGAGAATCTGACTTGGTTTCAGCTCAGTTCAGAACCTCTGGGTCTCAAAACCAAGCCCCCCACATCATGCTCTTTGCTCAGTGCAGAATCTGCTTGGGATTTTTTTTTTTCTCCCTTTCCCTCTATCCCTCCCCACGAAGTAAATAAATAAATAAAATCTGTAAAAAGAAAAGATAAACTTAGCAAGATGGTCAAGCCAAAAAAAAAAAAAAAAGATACAAATAAGCAAAAGACAGAATAAAAAGGGAAAATAACTAAATACAATAGAGGTTTTTCTTTGCAAGTATTATGAACAGCAGTTATAATACAACACTTCCTGAATCCTGCTACACTGATGAACTACCATTAGCTGCTGGTTCCTTTATTTAATTATAAAAGGGAAACATTTTAAGAAATGTTTCTGAGGGAGCTGAAGGCTGTTTTAAAGCAATGGATATATGTGGCAAGGGAAGAAGATAGCTGCAGTTGGGCGGAGAACAGTTAGAGAACATAGTGAAAGAACAGGTTGGAGAAAGGAAGTTTTAAATTATTTAAATTATTTCTGTTGCCTCCCACGTTGCTCCAGAGACAAAGAAAATGGCCCCATTTTCCTACCCCTCAGCATAAGAGCAGAGCAACCTGCAGAAAGCAGCACAGCAACAAAATTGGCTACCTAGCCTGCTTGCACCAAATTCCACACCACTGCACTCTCATAGTACTGCCCTTCATCAAGTTTGTCTAAGCCCTAGTGTGGCAAACCCCTTCCCCAGAAGACCAGCAGAAACCCCCACCCACACCACTTCTCCAAACCAGACATTTCTGCAGGGCTTCAGTGCTAGTGGAAGTAATATCAGGTCTTATTTAACAAGAAGACCAGAGCACACGAGGACGAAAGTTACCACATTCTGGCAAAGGTCCAGACACTGCCCACTGCAGGCAAGGAGAGACTAGCCTGAGGGATAGTGTAGTCAAAAATACAATAGCAGGGGCACCTGGGTGGCTCAGCGGGTTAAAGCCTCTGCCTTCAGCTCAGGTCATGATCCCAGGGTCCTGGGATCGAGCCCCGCATCGGGCTCTCTGCTCAGCAGGGAGCCTGCTTCCCTTCCTCTCTCTGTGCTTGCCTCTCTGCCTACTTGTGATCTCTCTCTGTCAAATAAATAAATAAAATCTTAAAAAAAAATACAATAGCAGAGCACACACAGGACAAAGAGACACCCCCTGAAGCACAAGGTCCCAGACTATATGGCCTCTTCTTCGTAAAGCCATTACTCTCTGGAGCAGGAAACCTAACAGGAATTTCTAATACACAGAAGAAGACAGAGACTTAAATAAAATGCCAGGGTGGAGGAATTCATGCCAAATGAAGGAATAAGATAAGGTTATGGCCAGAGACCTAAGTGAAACAGATATAAGTAACATGCCTGATCAAGATTTTAAAGCAATAATCATAAGGTTACTCACTGGGCTTGAGAAAAGAATGGAAGACTTCAGGAAGTCACCTACCAAAGAGATAATAGAATTTAAAAAACAACAACAACACTAAGTTAGCCATTCATCTGTTGAGGGGCATCTTGGCTATCTCCACATTTTGGATATTGTGGACTTTGCTGCTATGAACATTGGGTTACATATGGCCCTTCTTTTTACTACATCTGTATCTTTGGGGTAAATACCCACTAGTACATTAGCTGGGTCATAAGGTAGTTCTATTTTTAATTATTTTTAAAGATTTTATTTATTTATTTGACAGAGCACAAGTAGGCAGAGTGGCAGGGAGAGGGAGAAGCAGGCTCTCCACTGAGCAGGGAGCCCATGACCCGAGTGGAAGGCAGAGGCTTAACCAACTGAGCCACCCAGGTGTCTCCTATTTCTAATTTTTTTGAGGAACTTCCACACTCTTTTCCAAAGTTGCTGCACCAATTTGCATTCTCACCAAAAATGTAAGAGGGTTCCCCTTTCTCCACAACTTCTCTAACATTTGTTGTTTCTTGCCTTGTCAATTTTTGCCATTTTAACTGGTGTAAGGTGGTATCTCAATGTGGTTTTGATTCAAATTTCCCTAATGGCTAATGATGAAAAATTTTTTCATGTGTCTGTTAGCCATTTGTATGTTTTCTTTGGAGAAGTGTCTGCTCATGGCATTGCTTTCTTAATTTGCCTTGCAGTTAGTTCGTTGTTAGTGTATAGAAATGCAGCTGATTTCATACATCAATTTTGTGTCCTGTAACTTTACTAGATTTGTTGATTAGTTCTAATGGCTTTTTGGTGGGGTCTTAAGATTTACCATATATAAGATAATGCCATTTGCAAATGGAGGCAGTTTCACTTCTTCCCTGACTTGGATGCCATTTATTTCCTTTTCTTGCCTAATTGTACTGGCTAGAACGTCCAGTACTATGTTGAATATAAGTGTTGAGAGTGGGAATCCTTGTCTTGTTCCTGATCTTAGAGGGAAAGTTCTTAGCTTTTTACATTTGAGTTTTATGTTCACTGTAAGCTTTTCATTTATGGACTTTATTATGCTGATGTACATTTCTTCTATCCCTAATCTGTTGAAAATACATTTTATTATGAAAGCAAGTTAAATTGGTAAAAATGATTTTTTCTGCATCTACTGAAATGATCAGTGATTTTACCTTCATTCTGTTAATGTGGTATATCACTTTTACTGATTTGCTTATATTGAATCATCCTTGCATTCCAGGGATAAAAACCACTTTATTATGATGTAGGATCCTTTTAACATACATTTGAATTTGGTTTGCTAGTATTGTAAAGGATTTTTATATCAGTATTCACCAAAAATATTGATCTGTAAATTTCTTTTCTTGTACCATTGTCTAGCTTATGTATTAGGCAATATTGGTTTCACAAAACAAGTTTGGGAGTCTTCTCTCTTCTTCAACTTTCTGGAAAAGTTTGAAAAGTGCTGATATTAATTCTTCTTTAAATCTTTGATAGATTTAACCAGAGAAGGCATCTGGAACTGGACTTTTTCCTTATTGGGAGGTTTTTTTTATTATTACTGATTCAATATACTTATTTCTTGAAGATGGTGGTAGAGTAGAGGACATTTCATTTGGTCCTTTGAATTTAGCTTGATATCTATCAAACCATTCTGAACACCCATGGAATCAGCCTCAGATGTAAGAAAATATATCTGGAATTCTACAAGCAGAAAAGCGACTGCTTTTTGCAAGGTAGGAAGAGGGAAGTCATAAATCTGCAGGGAAATATCAGAAGATAAATGGAGGAGGGAGGGAGCTTCCATAAGCTGGCTGCCAGAAAGTGATATAACACTGGAGCACAAGATTGGAACCTCTAGAAATCTGCTCCAGTGAGAGAGACATCCCTTTCTGAAAAGGGCTCAGGGAATTAAAAGAACAGAATTCTGTGTGGGTCATTGTGGTCTCAGGATCCCAGGAGACAGAAAGAATGAGGCTGCCTGAACTGGTAGAGTGCCAAAGCAGTGGAATTGGGAAACTGTTTATGGTCAGCGAGCCCTGGAGGGATTTCAGCTTTGGTCACCATAAACCATGAGCAGGGTTGGTAGGGAGACCACTCTTTGCCTGAGCACCTGGAAAAGGACCAGAACATGTGGGTCAGTTACCAACACTGGAAGTGATGAAACGTGTGTGCCCATACCTGGACAATGGCTCTCAGGGAGGTAGCAACCCTGGAAAGGACAACAGGGTGGCACCCAGCCATGAACTGGGAACAGTGGAGCAAGGCACACACATGAGCCCACACATGCTCACAGTAACAAAGCACAGTGATGCTCGTGGCTCCCTGGTATTGCCCCCCCCCCTTGGGGAGGATTGCAGTGGGTATGAACCACGTGAGTCTTCAGACTTTAGCAAACACAGAAGTGGACTCTGTTTAACTCAGAGGGTTTATTGAAGAGGGGACACTGCAATCTTGTGTCTCTGGGATGGAGATTTGGGCATGGTCATTTTTGCTCTGACCCTCTGAAGAGGTTCCAAAAGTTGCCAGGGAACAAAAGCCACACAGAGGACCAGCTTACATTAAGCCCATCCCCTGACAAGGGGTGGGGAAACTCTGCTCAGACAAAGACACTTCAGAAGGAGCACAGGAAGCCCCATCCCCAGAAGACAGACTAGAAGAACAGGTGAATGAAAAGCTTATGGATCCCATGAGACTGTAAAACTCCAGCACCAGGGGAAAATAGTATACTGAGTTCCAGGTGTTTCCTCATGTTACAGTTTTATTGCATTTTGGGTTTGTGTGCTTTTCTGTGGTAGCTTCAGACCACTTCAGATTTTTTTCTAGGGTGCATTTTGCTTGGGTCGTGGTTGATATTTTGTACTCAGTTCATTCACTTACTTATCCTTCCCTGGTCAGAATAATGAGAAAGAGGAACTCATAACAAAGGAATGAAACAGAGACAATGTTCTCTGCCACAAAGCTAATCAATACATATATAAGTAAGATGTCAGAGATGGAGTTCAGGATAGCAACTATAAAGTTAATAGATAGACTTGAAAATGCATAAATGAAAATAAGAATCTCTAAGGGCAAAAATGAGATCTAATCAGGCTGAACTTAAAAATGCTATGAATGAGATACAGGCTAAATTGGATGTTCTAACAGCTAGAGTCAATGAGGCAGAAGAGAGAATAAGTGATCTAGAGGACAAGCTGATAGGAAGTTGAGAAAAAGAGAGAAAGACAAATAATAGCCCATGAAGAAAGTTTTCAAGGATTTAATGATGCCTTGAAATAAACCAATGTCTGAATTATCAGGATCGCAGGGCGGGGGGACTAGAAGTTAAATTTGAGTAACTTCTGGAATCTGGAGAAGGAAGCAAGGATTCATGTCCAAGAGGCAGAAAAGATCCCTCCAGAAATCAATAAAAATATATCAACACCCCAACAAATAATAGTGAAGCTTGCAAATCCCAGAGGCAAGGAATATATGCCGAGAAAAGCTAGGGAGAGGAGGTTCTTTATGTATCAAGGGACAAAAATCAGAACAACATCAGACCTACCCACAGAAAGCTGGCAGGCCAGAAAGGGCTGGCGAGACATATTCAGGGTACTAAATGAGAAGAACATGTAGCCAAGAATACTTTATCCAGCAAGGCTATCATTCAGAATGGAATGAGAGATAGAGAGTTTCTAGGACAGATGGAAACTGAAAGAATATGTGACCACCAAGCCGGCCCTGTAAGAAATATCAGGAGGGATACCATAATAGAACAGAGAGCCCAAGAGTAACAGACAATCTACAGAAAGATGGACTTTACAGGCAGTACAATGACACTAAATTCATAACTTTCAGTAGTTACTCTGAATTTAAATGGGACGAATGCTCCAATCAAAAGACAAACAGTTTCAGATTGGATAAAAAAGCAAGACTCATCCATATGCTGTCCACAAGAGACTCATTTTGAAACCAAAGACATCTACAGATTGGAAGTGAGGGGATGGAGAACAATTTACTATGCTAGTGGACCTCAAAATGAAAGCTGGGGTAACAACCCTCATATCAGACAAATTATATTTTAAACAAAATACTGTAGTAAGAGATGAAGAGGGACACTATATCATTCTTAAAGGGTCTATCCAGCAAGAAGATCTAACAATTGTAAATATCTATGCCTCCAACATGGGAACAGCCAATTACATGAACCAATTAGTAACCAAAGTAAAGAAACACATTGGCAATAATACATTAATAGTAAGGGACTTCAACACCCCACTCACAAAAATGGACAGATCATCTAAGCAGAACATCAAGAAAGAAAAAGGGGCTTTGAATGACACACTGGACCAGATGGACTTCGCAAATATAAATAGAACATTCCATCCTAAATCAACAGAATACTCATTCTTTTTGAGGGCACATGGAACTTTCTCCAGAATAGATCACACACTGGGTCACAAATCAGGTCTCAATAGAGGTACCAAAAAACTGTGATTATTCCCTGCATTATTTTCAAGTCACAATGCTTTGAAACTGGAACTCAACCACAAGAAGAAATTTGAAAGGAACTCAAATATTTGGAGATTTAAAAACACCCTGCTAGGGGCGCATGGGTGGCTCAGTGGGTTAAAGCCGCTGCCTTCGGCTCGGGTCATGATCCCAGGGTCC